>CAWUFW010020146.1:0-161137 GCA_963921515.1 Calotriton arnoldi
CTTCGTTCAGTTACATGTGCTTCAGCTCTGTGGTCCTAACTGTAGGTACCTGGGGGCTAGTTGGGCCCCAGGGACCCTCAGAATTCAAGGGACTTAATCCCGCAACTTAAAATGCGCCACAGGGTGCGTTTGCACACATGTCACCTCAGGCCCCCCTCCCTTCACCACTGTGCAAACGCGCCCTGTAGCGCGTTTTAAGAGGTAGTTTTAATCCCCCTGCCCTATTATGTACTAGGGACTTGCAGAGGAGGTCATGCTAATCACAGGGGTACCCCAACGCATAGTGTTCCCTAGTGTATGTAGGTGTTTTCACTGTATTCTAAGTGTCTTTTAGCATAGCACTGGCTCTGGTTAGTCAGAGTCAGTTACCACCAGTACCCGTCTGAAAAAGTTGTGGGCACAGGATGATTTTGCAACAAGGCCTCTTTCTGCTCCTCTGTTGGTTCTTTCTGCACATCTTTTGCTTCTTTCTGTGCGTTTTTTCTTCTTTCTTCACATGTCCTACCTCTGTAGGCATAGTTAGAAACTAGCATTTAAAAAAACCTTTGAAATTCACTTAAAAAATCATAGGTTTCAGGCAAGTTATAGTTAGAAATTAGCATTTAAAAAACCTTTGAAATTCACTGAAAAAAGTAAAACCATAGGTTTCAGACACGTTATAGTTAGAAATTAGCATTTAAAAAACCTTTGAAATTCACTGAAAAAACCATAGGTTTTAGGGACAGTTATAGTTAGTTGGACATTTCACTCGTACAAAACCATAGAAATTCCCCGTTATAGTTAGTTCAGCTAACTATAACTCGCGCCCCCGCAATGCACTGCTGATGACGTCACATATTACATCACTCATGACATGGTCAGTGACATCACTGATGACATCACTGATGACATCTCAAATGACATCACTGATGACATCATCCATGTGATAATTTCATGCATCTTCTCACACCCTAATATAACTTTTGATACACCCACTCTAAATTACAGACTGCCTTTCTCAAAACCATAGACACTCCAACACCAAAAACGACATACCCACTCACTGATTCTTAGGTCTACACACACATCCACTCACTCACCCATACAGTCACTCATACTTAGTCACTCAGTACAGGACTATCATATGCACTCATACACCTATATAAACACTCACACACTGCCACTCATCCATAGAGGTACTCACACACCTAGTCAGTCATGCAAAAAACTTAATCACACACCCATTTACTCACCTATACAGTTATACACACACCAGCTCACTTACTCATACAAATACTAGCACATTCTTACGCTCTTATACAATCACTGTACAAGTACACACTCATCCATACAGCCACTCTCACAATCACACACTCTCACTTATAGCCATTTATATACTCCAACACACATATATACTGCCTTTCACATATGTAGTTACTCACACATGTACCACTGAGATATACATTCAATCACTAACACACCCATACACACACTCACCCACCCATACAGTCCATCACAGATGCACTCTTGAAACCATGCACCCAGTGAATCACCAACTCACACATCTATGCACAGAGTCACACACACCCCACCCACACAAACACTCAGGCACCCATACAGATACTCAGACAATCAATCAATAACCCATGTAGACACTCATGTAGCTATTCAGAAAGCTCATGCAGCCGCCTACAAACCAACAGACAGACGGATACAGACATTCACACAGTTTAGTCACTAACCCATGCATTCAGTAAGATACATTTAATCACTCACTTGTAGAGTCAGTCACTCACGTACTAAATCATCCATTCAGACACTTATACACCCACTCATTCTTCAATACGCCTTTCCCTATATATATTAAACATATTTAAACTTTACAGAAACACACAGTCACTGGGTGATGTCATCAGTGATGTCATCAGTGATGTCATTTGAGATGTCATCAGTGATGTCATCAGTGATGTCACTGACCATGTCATGAGTGATGTAATATGTGACGTCATCAGCAGTGCATTGCGGGGCGCGAGTTATAGTTAGCTGAACTAACTATAACGGGGAATTTCTATGGTTTTGTACGAGTGAAATGTCCAACTAACTATAACTGTCCCTAAAACCTATGGTTTTTTCAGTGAATATATATATATATATATATATATATATATATATTCACTGAAAAAACCATAGGTTTTAGGACAGTTATAGTTACTTGGATATTGCACTCGTACAAAACCCGTGAAATTCCCCACGTTATAGTTAGTTCAGCTAACTATAACTCACGCCCCGCAATGCACTGCTGATGACGTCACATATTACATCACTCATGACATGGTCAGTGACATCACTGATGACATCACTGATGACATCTCAAATGACATCACTCATGACATCATCCATGTGATAATTTCATGCATCTTCTCACACCCTAATATAACTTTTGATACACCCACTCTAAATTACAGACTGCCATTATCAAAACCATAGACACTCCAACACCAATAACTACATACCCACTCACTGATTCTTAGGTCTATACACACATCCACTCACTCACCTGTACAGTCACTCATACTTACAGTCACTCAGTACAGGACTATCATATGCACTCATACACCTATATAAACACTCACACACCGCCACTCATCCATAGAGGTACTCACACACCTAGTCAGTCATGCAAAAAATTAATCACACACCCATTTACTCACCTATACAGTTATACACACACCAGCTCACTTACTCATACAAATACTAGCACATTCTTACGCTCTTATACAATAACTGATACAAGCACACACGCATCCATACAGCCACTCTCACTATCACACATTCTCACTTATAGCCATTTAAATACTCTAACACACATATATACTGCCTTTTACATATGTAGTTACTCGCACATGTACCACTGAGATATACATTCACTCACTAACACACCCATACACACACTCACCCACCCAAGCAGTCCATCACAGATGCACTCTTGAAATCATGCACCCAGTGAATCACCCACTCACACATCTATGTACAGAGTCACACACTCCCCACCCACACAAACACTCAGGCAGCCACACAGATACTCAGATAACCAATCAATAACTCATATAGACACTCATGTAGCTATTTACAAACCCATGCAGCCACTTACACAGCAACAGACAGACGAATAAAGACATTCACACAGTTTAGTCACTAACCCATGCATTTAGTAAGATACGTTTAATCACTCACTTATAGAGTCAGTCACGCACCTACTAAATCATCCATCCAGACACTTATACACCCACTCATTATTTAATACACCTTGGCATATATAGTAAACATATTTAAACTTTATAGAAACACACAGTCACTGCATGATGTCATCAGTGATGTCATTTGAGATGTCATCAGTGATGTCATCAGTGATGTCACTGACCATGTCATGAGTGATGTAATATGTGACGTCATCAGCAGTGCATTGCGGGCGCGAGTTATAGTTAGCTGAACTAACTATAACGGGGAATTTCACGGGTTTTGTACGAGTGCAATGTCCAAGTAACTATAACTGTCCCTAAAACCTATGGTTTTTTCAGTGAATTTGTAAGGTTTTTTAAATGCTAATTTCTAACTATAACGTGCCTGAAACCTATGGTTTTTTCAGTGAAAATATATATATATATTATCTACTGGCGGTCGCCAGTAGATAGTTATAATTAGGACCTATTTTCCATAGGAAATCCCCAACATTCTATTTGAAATCACTTTGGCGCCGGTTGACGAATCTTCGCGAAATTTTCAAAACTCGTGGCCCGCTCCGGTCCGCTCCTATCCTGAAAGTCTTGGGGTGATTCATCAAGTGGGGGCCGAGAAAAAAGGGGGGTCCCAAAACGTGTTATCCCCATGCAATTTTCCATAGGAACCTTTCATCGCAGCTACAGCCTGAACTGCTGAACGGAATTACACCAAATTTGGCAAAAAGCTAGCCCTTAATTCAGAGACGTGCCTTTTGCTTATATGGTGTAAATCCGTTCAGTAGTTCCTGAGAACTTTGAAAAAGAAAACACATATATATCTGGGCGGAGCCTAACCACACATGTCATTGTGAGATCTGATTGGCTGTCAGCACTTCATCCTGGAATTGCTGGCAGCCATCTTGGGACCAATATAAATGATAGTACCCCATTGAAATGCATTGTAGTGAATCGAAGATTTTGAGGGTTACCAAAAGGAGAACTATAAAGGGTGATAACAGACTTTAGTTACATTAGAATCCATTTGTTGATGGTACCATACTAATTTCAGGAATTGTGGTGTGTTCTAAGGTGATTTTACCCTATGAAAAACCTTCTGCTGGGATATCATGAATCATGTTTGAGAGAAAACTATTTTCACATGCTTGTCCCATACAGTTTTGGAAGGTGCTCCAGAAGCTAAAATGAGAGCATATTTTCTGTAAATTCACATTATCTTTCTCAGTCATGTGAGAATGAAGTCTGACATTCTCAGTAAAACATGTACATCCAACAAGGGCAGAGACTGTCAGTTGATTCCTTTGTGTTCTACTGCAGCTTCCCAGAGTGTTCTAAAGAACAACTAGAGAGTTAACAGTCTTACTTATGACAAAAGTATGGCACACCTGAAGCCATCTTGATTGGAATAAACTGGTAACACTTAAAACATTTAATTTAAAAAGGAACAAAATGAGGGGGTTCATTTTGCCATAGAAATTATGGTTAGTGCTGTAGAAAGAAAAATTAGGACATGTTTTAAGTGAGATCTCAAATATCTTCCTGTTATATTTCAACAGGAGCAGCCTGTCAGTTGATGCCTTTGTGTTCTACTGCAGCTTCCCAGAGTGTTCTAAAGAACAACTAGAGTGCTAACAGCCTTACTTATGACAAAAGTATGTCACACCTGAAGCCATCTTGATTGGAATAAACTGGTAACACTTAAAACATTTAATTTAAAAAGGAACAAAATGATGGGGTTCATTTTGTCATAGAAATTATGGTTAGTGCTGTAGAAAGAAAAATTAGGACATGTTTTAAGTGAGATCTCAAATATCTTCCTGTTATATTTCAACAGGAGCAGCCTGTCAGTTGATGCCTTTGTGTTCTACTGCAGCTTCCCAGAGTGTTCTAAAGAACAACTAGAGCGCTAACAGTCTTACTTATGACAAAAGTATGGCACACCTGAAGCCATCTTGATTGGAATAAACTGGTAACACTTAAAACATTTAATTTAAAAAGGAACAAAATCAGGGGGTTCATTTTGCCATAGAAATTATGGTTAGTGCTGCAGAAAGAAAATGTAGGGCATGTTTTATGTGAGATCTCAAATCCTCTTCTATTTCATTAGAAAATTCTGACATGCAGACTGAAACAATCACTTTCAATACCAGCAGTAGACTTCCAGTTAACTCCCTGGTGAGCAGTAGCTTTACTACAGTGATCTAATGAACAACTAGAGTGCTAACATTCTGAATTTATGGCAAATGTGTGACACATCTGAATGCCTTCTTGATGGAATCAAAGTAAAAAACTGAAAGCATTTCCTACTGAGGAGACTGCAGTAAATGACGAAATTAGGAAACTTCATAACAAATAAGTCTCCCAAGATGGCCACCAGAGAAAAAAGAGCCCAAATGTAGCACAAATATCACCCAGATGTAGTCCACATATAGCCCAATGACAGAAGTGTGCAAAACACTTTTATGTTTAGTTTTTCTGCAGTTTTATATAGTGCAAACTGGTCAGGTATTGGAGCGTTACATCTTACTTGGACCCCTTATTGCGTATTTTGCACGAAGTACATGAGATTGATCTTGCGAAACATTGAACTTTACGATTCTGTTAACCTGAAGTTGCTCTGAACCGGGCTTTGTAACACCCGTTTTTACCTACTGGTTTTAATTAATTCTCACTGTATTGTATTAGGAAAGAGGATTTACTGTTTTTATGTACACTTTTATGATCTATGTTTCTAAATCAGATCAAATAAAGTTTAATGAATTCTATGGCAGGACGGAAGCGAGGATTATGCATATCTTTCCTCACTTTATTTGCATAGCAGTTCAAAGAAAACGTAACACAACAATCATTAAACAAAAGACTACACAACCCATGAACCATTAGGGGGTAGTCTCCAAGGCAATTATAGTCCAATCATATCACAGTCCATCGTATATAATATCGTGACGTCCCTTCCGCTTCCTCTTTCTTCACTGCTCGTCAGTTAAGTTCATTCCTTACATTCTTGGCTTAATCTGACGTTGTTGCTGTTTGTATAGCGGTTTCTTGTGCACGTTATTAGCATTATTGCCTTGGTATTGTTTCATATTCCCTGCGCAGTAGGCTCTTGCCCGAGCGCGTTCTCCCCCTCGCAGTTTCTCCCGCTGTGTGCTCTGCGCGCGGTGAGATCCTGTCAGGCGCGTCTGGTCCGAGCGAGGCAGCTCCATTGAGCGCTCCCGCTGGTCTTTACGCGCGGTTGGGAATCCGGTCACTCCTTTAGTGTCCGCTTGATTCCCGACCAACCCTCGCCTAATTTTGACACCGCCACCTGGTGGTGGTAATTGGTATTGCGCCTCAGTCTATTCTTATAACAGCTTCGGGGAAAGCCCAGCTGTTGGAGCACCGGCGAGGGGGCTGTCTTAAGGATTTTAAGGGCATTTGTTCTGTGCTCACACCCTCTGCTATCATGTCTTCTCCAGAAGACCATTTTTACTCCTCCTACCAGGAAGTGGAGGAGGAATGGCCCCCCAACTTCTCCCTCCAGCAGTGGACCAAGCCCTCTCTCTGGCTATTTCTAGGGCGCAGGCTCCTCTTAGGGATCAGGTTGATAAGCTGGCGAAAAGCATCCCTGGGGTGTTCAGTGGTGGTGGCGGGTCCAAGTAGCTCCCAGATGGGGAATAAAAGGGCCGTTAAGCATAATGCGGGGCACTTGGAAGGATTTTATAAACTTACGGAGACCTTCCTCAAGAGTGCGCGAACGCTAAAACATGCCGGGAGGAGGAGTGGCCCAGAGAAAATTGCGACACTGTCACCACTATTGTAGACCCCGATGGCGGGTTTCCCTTAGAGGGAGAGGGTGAGGGTGTATCGGAGGACGATTTCTCCTCCGATGAGGATAAGGACTCGTGGCGTCCCTGGCGTCCAGAGTCCCACTCCTCTCAGTCGCCGGTTGGGGACGGGGTCCACTCGGACATGTTCGAGCCTACCCAAATTTACCATCCTAGGTCGGCAGAGTGTAAACCTGATGCCAAACTGGCAGAGTATGTGGTGGGGAAAATCCATCAACCCCTTGAAAGTGAGGTCAGAAATAGGATGAGGGGAGAATGCCCCAGGCCCTCACTGAAGGGGAAGGTGGCACACACGCCTGAAATTGATGAGAAACTATGTACCTTTTTCTCCAAGTATATGAGGGATCCCAAGAAAGGAATTGATAGGTCTTGGACGTGGTAGGGCCCTTGACCCAAATTATTCAATTGACGGAGCGTTCCAAAGAGTCAGGATCCCCTTTGTCCACGGATATTGTGAGTGGTTGGGCGCACTACCCTAAACCCTAAAACACTACCCCTCCACTACCCAAACACCACTGCACTACCCTAAACCCTAAAACACTACCCCCAGCACGACACCCTACACTACCCAAACATAACTGCACTACCCTAAACCCTAAAACACTACCACCAGCACGACTCCCTACACTACCCAAACACCACTGCACTACCCTAAACCCTAAAACACTACCCCCAGCACGACTCCCTACACTACCCAAACACCACTGCACTACACTAAACCCTAAATATACCCCCAGCATGACCTCCCACACTATACAAACACCACTGCACTACCCTAAACCCTAAAACACTACCCCCAGCATGACCCCCGACACTACCCAAACACCACTGCACTACCCTAAACCCTAAAACACTAACCCCAGCATGACCCCCTACACTACCCAAACACAACTGCACTACCCTATACCCTAAAACACGACCCCTATACTACACAAACACGACTGCACTACCCTAAACCCTAAAACACTACCCACAGGATGACCCCCTTCACTACACAAACACCACTGCAATGCCCTAAACCCTAAAACACTACCCCAGCACTACCCCTACACTACCCAAACACCACTGCACTAACATAAACCCTAAAACACTACCCCCAGCACAACCCCCTACACTACACAAACACCACTGCACTACCCTAAACCCTAAAACACTACCCCCAGCACGACTCCCTACACTACCCAAACACTACTGCACTACCCTAAACCCTAAATCTACCCCCAGCACGACCCCCTACACTACCCAAACACCACTGTGCTACCCTAAACCATAAAACACTACCCCAAGCATGACCCCTACACTACACAAACACCACTGCACTACCCTAAACCCTAAAACACTACCACCAGCATGACCCCTACACTACTCAAACACCACTGCACTACCCTAAACCCTAAAACACTACCCCAGCACGACCCCCTACACTACCCATCCACCACTGCACTACCCTAAACCCTAAAACACTACCCCCAGCATGACCCCCTACACTACTGCACTACCCTAAACCCTAAAACACTACCCCCAGCACGACCCCCTACACTACCCAAACACCACTGCACTACCCTAAACCCTAAAACACTACCCACAGCACGACCCCCTACACCACCCCAACACCACTGCACTACCCTAAACCCTAGAAAGAAACCCCCACCCCATGCCCAATCCCCCTTACCTCTCACTCCTCATGGTTCCTCTCTCCTCATGGTTCCTGCTTCACGTCATCTCTGAGGGGCGGTGCACGTCGTTGTGAGGAAACGGAACAGCCTCTGTTTCCTTACAACGACATGGATCGTCTACATGTTTTTAGAACTCATGGTCATTTACCATACATACCTTTACAACAAAATTTGTTGTAAAGGCATGCGTGGTAAATGACCATGCGTTCTAAAAAAATGCGTAGTAATGACTTCGTGATGTACAACGCATGTGTGGTAATGCATGCGTTGTAATGGTATCGCAAAGTAAAAAGTCATTGTAACGGCTGTTTACCGATCGAAGCTGGCCCTTGTTCTTCAGTGAGACGTTTATTTGATTAATTAGGAGGAAGGAATGTGTTTTTTTACCGAAAAGTGCATTCCCGGCTGTTGTATTGTGAAAGTGTCCGCGTGGCCTGGTTTCACTTCCGGTGAGAGTGGAAGAGTCTGTTTGGATCTAAAGGAGTTCTGTTGTTGGACGGGGCCGGCGCGACATGTCATCAGAAAACATAGCTAATGGAAAGCGTCCTCCCTGAAGTGTGGAGCAGTGCCATGAGAGGTCAACGAGTGTGCGTCCCACCGCAGTATGACCATACCGTGTGACCCATGTGCCACCTCCAGGGTACGGGAGGCAGAAGCGGCATCGCAGGTCCTCTTGAAGACCGTTGTAGCACTAATTCTACATTTTGGTACTAGGGCATTTTAACTTCGTTGTTCCTGCCAGATACAAAGAGAAGATCCTGTGTTATTCAGTGCCCTCGTTACCTTTTTTGTGGGTTGTGGTGCTTGTCACTTCGCTGCCCCGCCGGTGCACATGACTGGGCACCCCACCTCATGTGCCATCTGCAGGGCCTCTGCCCTCGGATCACTGGTTTCGGTTTCTGGAGTGGCAACATAAACAGTTGCTCCCAAAGGACTAGCCTGAACACTTAGGTGAATATCCCCTGCACCAGCATTCCATGGAAATTCTTTCCAGCTCTCCCACTTCAACGAGCACGGCTCCGCTCGCGACACCGTATGACGTCATCGGAGCCATAAGAGGACCTCGTCGGCGTGCTGACGTCAGTTCCACCCATTTTTCCGTGCCACCGAGGCAAACAGGGGACCGAGACATTTTCACATGTATACATAGTATAATAAATATATATATATTCACTGAAAAAACCATAGGTTTCAGGCACGTTATAGTTAGAAATTAGCATTTAAAAAACCTTAGAAATTCATTGAAAAAACCATAGGTTTCAGGCACGTTATAGTTAGAAATTAGCATTTAAAAACCTTAGAAATTCACCGAAAAAACCATAGGTTTCAGGGCGTTATAGTTAGTTGGACATTTCACTCGTACAAAACCATAGAAATTCCCCCGTTATAGTTAGTTCAGCTAACTATAACTCGCGCGCCCGCAATGCACTGCTGATGACGTCACATATTACATCACTCATGACATGGTCAGTGACATCACTCATGACATCACTGATGACATCTCAATAGACTGTGATAGACTGTATGGGTGGGTAAGTGTGTGTAAGAGTGTGTTAGTGAGTGAATGTATGTCCCAGTGGTACATGTGTGAGTAACTACATATGTGAAAGGCAGTATATATGTGTGTTGGAGTATATAAATAGCTATAAGCGAGAGTGTGTGATTGTGAGAGTGACTGTATGGATGAGTGTGTGCTTGTATCAGTGATTGTATAAGAGCGTAAGAATGTGCTAGTATTTGTATGAGTAAGTGAGCTGGTGTGTGTATAACTGTATAGGTGAGTAAATGGCAGTGTGTTTAATTATTTGCATGACTGACTAGGTGTGTGAGTACCTCTATGGATGAGTGGCGGTGTTTGAGTGTCTATATAGGAGTATGAGTGCTTATGATAGTCCTGTACTGAGTGACCATAAGTATGAGTGACTGTACGGGTGAGTGAGTGGATGTGTGTGTGTAGACCTAAGAATCAGTGAGTGGGTATGTAGTTATTGGTGTTGGAGTGTCTATGGTTTTGAGAATGGCAGTCTGTAATTTAGAGTGGGTGTATGAAAGGTTATATTAGGGTGTGAGGAGGTGCATTAAATTCTCACATGGATGATGTCATCAGTGATGTCATTTGAGATGTCATCAGTGATGTCATCAGTGATGTCACTGACCATGTCATGAGTGATGTAATATGTGACGTCATCAGCAGTGCATTGCGGGGGCGCGAGTTCTAGTTACCTGAACTAACTATAACGGGGGAATTTCACGGGTTTTGTACGAGTGCAATGTCCAACTAACTATAACTGTCCCTAAAACCTTATGGTTTTTTCAGTGAATTTCTAAGGTTTTTAAATGCTAATTTCTAACTATAACGTGCCTGAAACCTATGGTTTTTTCAGTGAATTTCAAAGGTTTTTTAAATGCTAATTCCTAACTATAACGTGTCTGAAATCTATGGTTTTTTCAGTGAATTTCAAAGGTTTTTTAAATGCTAATTCCTAACTATAACGTGTCTGAAACCTATGGTTTTTTAGTGAATTTCAAAGGTTTTGTAAATGACAATTTTTAAATGTATTAATTGTTATATTTATTTTTTTGATACTGATTTACAACATTTTTTTAAACTATTTATTTTTAGATATTTTATTTTTTAAATTACATTGTAATTACATTATACATTACATTACAAAATATACTTTCTCAGAATGAATTACTTTAGTTTAAATACTTTGCAAATAGGCAATAGACTTTTAAGTACAGTAGTTACAGTTGTTGCAATGGGCAACACAATTTCAAAAACAAAGCAACATTGAGCTCAATGTGAATTTCTAGTTAAATGCAATTAGTTACTTTATGGATTACTTTTCTAACCACAGGACTGGATCCTAGATTCAGTCCTGGGACATCTCCTGTAAACAGTTGAGTAAAAGCGTTTTGGTTACAGTAGTGATTTTTAAGGAATATTATTGTATTTTAAAAGTTAACACTTAGAAACTTTTTCATATAGAATCACCAATGTTATCCTATGGGAGGAAATTCACTTAGCAGGTAAGTAGTGTTATCGTTACTTTTTCTTACTCAGTGGTGGATCCTGGAACCAGCACTGGTGCATCTCCTGTAAATAGTTGAAAGAATGCGTTTAAGTCACACATGCGATTTTTAAGGAATATTTGTAGTTTGTGAAAATCGACACTTTGAAACTTTTCTGCTGAAAACCAGACAATGGATTCCTATGGAAGGAAATTCAAGTTACTGGTAAGTACGGTTAGAATTACTTTTCAGGGTCAGTGCTGGGCTAAAAGATGCAGCACTGGGTTCTCTCCTGAGAACAGGTGAGTAAATCGGAATTCATAGTTCGTCTGATTTTAGAGAAATATTATAAAGTTCCAAAACTCCACACTTAGAAGAATTTCCAAGTGAAACCAGTCAATGTTAGCCTATGGAAGGACATTCAAGTTACTGTTAAGTACGGTTAGAATTACTTTTCAGGGTCAGTGCTGGGCTAAAAGATGCAGCACTGGGTTCTCTCCTGATAACAGGTGAGTAAATCGGAATTCGTATTTCGTCTGATTTTAGAGGAATATTTGTATGTTTCAAAAATCGACACTTAGAAACTTTTTCAGCAAAAAGCAGGCAATGATATCCTATGGAAGGAAATTCAAGTTACTGGTAAGTACGGTTAAAATTACTTTTCAGGATCAGTACTGGGCTGAAAGATGCAGCACTGAGGTCTCTCCTGATAACAGGTGAGTAAATCGGAATTCGTAGTTCGGCTGATTTTAGAGGAATATTTGCACAATGGTGAAGGAAGGGGTGGGGCCTAAGGTGACATGTCTGCAAACACGCCCTGTGGCGCGTTTTAAGTTGGACAATTAATTCCTCCTCAATCCCGAGGGTCCCTAGGGGCCAAATAGCCCACCAGGTACCTCCAGTATGCGCCAGGGGCTGCGTTGCAGAGAGGTGTTCAGAGGCCACGCCCCTTTTACAACACTCTGCAACGCAGCTCCGTGGCGCTTACTGGAGGTACCTGGTGGGCTAGTTGGCCCCTAGGGACCCTCAGGATTGAAAAGGAATTTATTCCCCATCTTAAAACACGCCACGGGGCCTGTTTGCACACATGTCACCTGAAGCCCCGCCCCCTCCCTTCACCACTGTGCAAACGCGCCCCGTGGCGCGTTTTAAGTTGGGGGATTAAGTCCCCTTGAATCCTGAGGGTCCCTGGAGTCCAACTAGCCCACCATATACCTCCAAAAAGCACCACAGAGCTGCGTTGCAGAGGTGTAAAAAGGGGCGTGGCCTCTGTACACGTCTCTGCAACGCAGCCCCCTGGCGCATACTGGAGGTTCCTGGTGGGCTAGTTGGCCCCCAGGGACCCCCAGTATTCAAGGGGAATTCGTTCCCCCTCTGCAAACGCGCCAGGGGGCGCGTTTGCAGAGTACTGCAGGGAGGGGGGCGGGGCCTCCGGCACGATGCCGGTCGTTTTTTTTTTCTAGTTTTTTTTTAATGGGAGGGGGGCTGCGTGGCCCCCCTTCCCTTGCCCACTTTTGGCCCCGGGGACCCCATCCCCCGGGGCCTGAGCATTTTATTTATTTTTTTAAATTAAAAAAATAAAAAATGGGAAGGGGGTCGCGTGGCCCCCTTCCCTGGGCCTGTATTGGCCCCGGGGACCCCATCCCCGGGGCATGGCCTCGATTTTTTAATTTTTTATTTGGAGGGGGCTGCGTGGCCCCCTCCTCAGGCCATTTAAGGCCCCGGGGACCCCATCCCCGGGGTCGGCCTTGCACTTTTTTTTTTTTTTTAAATTTGGGGAGGGGGCTGCGTGGCACCCTCCCTGGCCACTATGGCCCCGGGGACCCCATCCCCGGGGCCTGGCCTCTGGTTGGGGACTGTGGGGGGTCCCCAATCCCCCACAGTCCCAGCCGGCATTGCTTTTCCACATGGGGAGCAGCTAACATGCTGCTCCCCATGTGGAAAGCAATCAGCTTTGGATATTGGAAGCGAGAGCAGGTTTCCTGCTCTCTCTTCCAATATCCAAAGCAATTTTGCAATGACAGGACAGGACCCTGTCATTGCAAACAGCAGTGTCCCGGGGGTAGGCACCCCGGGACACTGCAGGAGCCGGCCCTGGGGGGTGGCGGTCCCCAGGGCCATCACTGGCTCCAGGAGGGGGCCGCGCGGCCCCCTCCCCACATTTTCAAAGCCCCCGGGAGGTGGTGGTCCCCGGGGCTTTGGGGGTCCAAAACGGACCCCCATTTTTAATTTTTAGTGCCCCGGGAGGTGGCAGTCCCGGGGCGTGTGGGGGCTGGAGCCCCCACACAGGTTAAAAATAAAACAAAAGCTCCGGGGAGGTGGCGGTCCCCGGGGCAGCGGGAGGGCAAAGAGCCCTCCCGCACCATTTTTGTTAAAGCCCCGGGGGGTGGCGGTCCACGGGGCTTGGGGGGCCCTTAGAGGCCCCCATACATACATTTAACCCCCCCCACCATGCCCCCGGGACTTGGCCCACCCGGGAGCAAATTAACATCGAAGCGCGGGAGACCGCGCTTCGATTTTTGTTTTTTTCGGCAGGATCCGCGCATCCTGCCGATTTTTTTATTTAAAAAAATGCTTTTTTTTGCCCAGGGGGTCCTTGTGGGACCCCCTGAGCAGGCCTAGGGGTTAGGGTGTTTCTACCCTGCCCCCTTTGTGCGCTTTGCACACTTGTTTCTGTCCCTCGGTTCTACCGAGGGACAAAATGGCTGCCAACACTTCCTGAATCGGAATGTTGACAGCCAGCTGACAGCCAATTAGCATGCAGCTCATGATCGGGAGGGTACGCGGACCCTACTCGGCCATAGATATATATATGTGACTTTACTTGTGAATTTCTCAGGAACTACTGAACGGATTTACACCATTTAAGCAAAAGGCACCAGTCTGAACCAAGGGCTACCTCTTTGCCAAATTTGGTGTAATTCCGTTCAGCAGTTCGGGCTGTAGCTGCGACTAAAGGTTCCTATGGAAAATGATTGGGGAAAACGCGTTTTGGGACCCCCCTTTTTTCTCGGCCCCCGCTTGACGAATCAACCCGAGACTTTCAGGGTAGGAGCGGAGCGGAGCGCCCCAACATGTTGGAAACTTTCACGAAGATTCGTCAACCGGCGCCAACGTTATTTCAAATAGAATGTCGCGGATTTCCTATGGATAATAGGTCCTAACTATAACTATCTACTGGCAACCGCCAGTAGATAATACATATATATATACATGCAGCAATTCTCCTCTCGCGGTTTCTTTTTCTAACTGCGCAGATATGGAGTACGGACCCAGGTGTAGATTAGATTTTATTCAGCTCCACACACAACTCCAACAGCATTACGCGTTTCGATCCCCAAGCTAGCACAGAAGGAGGTACCATTAAATACAATTTTTTGTGAATTTTCTTAAAGTGCCATGTACCCAGTTTTGTTTACATAGACATAGCGAAAAATGCTTAACAGTATATGGATTTGTAATTCATGGTTTCATATATCATTTAGTCAGATAAAATATCAGAATAAATATCTAAAAACCATAAAATGTTATAAAAATCAAGCATTTTAAAATCAAACATACATATAGCACTGTAAAAACTAGATATTTTACAAAGCAGTTGTAATAAATCTCATAATGATAAATAAGATAAAACATTGCTTTTTACAGATTGTTGGAACGTATCCAGGTTTAAATACCTTTACTTTACCGGTTTCCACAGAGAAATAAAGTGCTAGTGCTCATGCAGTACTAGAGGATGTGCTAGTCCGATTTGTAAACAATTCAACTGGGAATGTAGTGTCAGTACAAAATACAAAATAAATAAAGTGCTAAGTGCAGTAAAACAAACACTTCTAATGTGTAACCCTAAAACCAAGTACCTAAAACTATGTGTGCTTATAGAAACAAGGAGACTGGAAGCGGCGATGAAGAAAAATCCCTAGACACAATGTCTGGTAATATTTTTTTCTTATAATGACTAGTGGTTCAGTATGATTTTAGTTCTGGTTGGTTATAGTTTTTATTGTAATTTTTCTTATTAACATCCTACTACTGATGGACTGTCTAGTTTTGTTCTAAAGACAGGTATATAAATCTTCTGTTTGATTAAGGCCCCCCGGATGCTTGGTATCGAGATTAAGAATGTATTTTGTTTCCAATTGCCTAAGGGCTTTGACTCGGTCACCTCCCCTCTTTCTAGTAGGGATGCTGTCAATTATGAAATACTTCAGCAAGGTGGGGGTCTGCATTGTGGCTGTCTTCAAAATGCCGGGCTACCGGATATGCTTGATCACGGTTCTTAATTGCCCTCATGTGCTGGAGTACCCTCTTGTGTCCCTGTAGTATAGTACTACCTACATATCTGAGCCCACAGGGGCACTCCAGCACATAAATAGCATGATCCGTTTTGCATGACAAGGACTTGGTGATAGGGATTTCTATTGAATTAAATGGTGTCTTATAGGTAGTGGTGTTAATGCCCTGGTGGCATGCCTTGCATGTTTTACATTTATAGAACCCCTTGCGTTGACTAAGTCAAGTACCTTTGATTGGACCCTCCAAATCATTTCTCACCAAAGTGTCCCCCATAGAGGGTGCCCTACTAAATGTTATGGCTGCTTTTTTGGGGAGGAGATGACCAATGACCGGTTCTCCCAATACAATGGGCCAATTCCTATTGATCAAATTTTTGATAGTTCTACCCTGTGTACTGAACCCAAAGATGAACCTGAATGTATCGTCTTCTCCTGTATCAGATCGATTAGGTCTAACTTTCTTGTTGATGAGGGTTTCTCTACATAATTCATTGCTTTTTTTGATAGCAGTATCAATGCAGCTTGATGAATATCCTCTTGCCAGGAATCTATTCCTGCTGGCTGTTTGTGCCTCTTGCAAACCTTCTTTGTTGCTGCATATACGCTTCAGCCGCAACATCTCACCGAAAGGTATACTTTGGATAAGATGGCTGGGATGTGCGCTGCTGCCGTGCAATACCGAATTACCTGCAGTAGGTTTCCTATGTAGTGTGGTGTGTAACTGCCCTTCCTTTATGTAAACCTGTACATCCAAAAAATTCACTGATATTGGACTGTCTGCAGTAAAATGAAGATTCAAATCATTGTCATTTAGTTTCTGTATAAATGATTCAGCCTCATTTTTAGCCCCTCTCCAGATCACAAATAAATCATCTATATATCTGACCCATTTTATGACATTGTTGGTCATTTGCATATTGTATTCTTTATGGAGGACCAGCTCCTCCCACCATCCCATATGCATACATGCATAGCTGGGGGAGAAGCTGGCCCCCATAGCAACACCACGTTGTTGTTGGTACAAAAAGTTTTCAAACAAAAAGACATTATTGTTTAAACTGAATTCAACCATATTGACCAGCATTGCACTGTGTTGCTCAAAGTCCGGACCCCTACGTGCTAAGTAATGTCTTAAAGCCCTTAGTCTGTCAGGATGTTTGATGGAAGTATATAAGGATGTGACATCCAACGTGATTAACAGGTAGTTGTCTTGCCAGACAGTATCTTGAATTTTGGAAAGAAAATCCCCTGTATCACGAATATATGAGGGCAGTCCTTGTACATGGCTTTGAAGAAAGAAGTCCACATAACGTGAGGTCTTTTCTAACAGGCTATTGCAGGCTGATATAATTGGCCGGCCTGGGGGCTTAAGGGGGTTTTTATGCACCTTGGGTATGAAGTACATTACTGGAGTCACGGGATTCTCATTTCTCATGTATTTATGTTCATTCTGTGTCAAGAGTCCCGCGTTCTTCCAAGCTATAAGCTTCATTCCATAAATGTTGTAAATATTTTTGAGGGTTTGTTGATCACAACGCAGATAACACTCTCTGTCCTTTAGTTGTGTCAGTGCTTCCTCAATATAATCTTTTTTACTCCATAGTACAAGATTACCCCCTTTGTCAGAGTTCCGAATAATGATGTCATTATTTTTGTTTAATTTGCTCATCAATTGGTGATATTGTAATGTGTTTTTGTCAATCTTAGCTTTCGTTTTGTTGTTTACAGCGTAGTTCAATTTTTTAATGCTATTTGTAACCTGCTCGTTAAAGATGTCAATCGAGTCCCTGAGGGTAATTGGATTGATATATATACACACAATCCTGCTCCAGCAACGAAGAAGGCACGTACTCAAGGCTGCTAGGATACGGCAACTTTATTTTCTCGGGTCTTCCTCGACCTCGAAACACAAAAGACGCGTTTCGGCTTCGCAGAAGCCTTTCTCAATCTAATTTGGCGCCAAAAAGATGTTTGTATATATAGTCCCTCCCACTACAGCATAAGTAAACATAGAAAACATACTATGATACAATATATTGGTACAAAGCCTATGCGATGTTTAAATGCTCATTGCACATGGTAATAGATTATAAGGTTGATGAAAATAAAATTTAAAAAATTAAATATTAGGAAATTGCATAGTGTAATTTGATTGCACAGTGTGTCAAATTAATGTAGATATAAAACACAACTCAGTACATGGCCAAACAACCTTAACCACCACTTTAGCAGTGTGAGTATATGAACAAAGCAGGCAAAGAAATATGTATATATGTATGTAAGTCAGCAGTGAAATTGGGAACATAATAAGCATATGCAATATGTCGCCAAACTTTAAAACCTTGTCGCCATCATGTGTAAAACTAAAATAAACATCATGCTGCCTGTTTTTACAAAATCATTAGATCGAGATCACTTCTCATCGAAGATGTTGAAATAGATTACGAGCTGGCCCACTGGTAATTGCCCTTTGACCTACTCTGCGAGCACCATCTCATTCTATGCCCCATTCCACTCACATCAATCGGTATATGCAAGTACACGCAGCTGTGAGACATGGTAATTGTTGTTATCACCCGGGACTTGGAAACTCAATGTGTGTGTATATATATATATATATTCACTGAAAAAACCATAGGTTTTAGGGACAGTTATAGTTAGTTGGACATTTCACTCGTACAAAACCATAGAAATTCCCCCGTTATAGTTAGTTCAGCTAACTATAACTCGCGCCCCCGCAATGCACTGCTGATGACGTCACATATTACATCACTCATGACATGGTCAGTGACATCACTGATGACATCTCTGATGACATCTCAAATGACATCACTGATGACATCACTGATGACATCATCCAGTGACTGTGTGTTTCTGTAAAGTTTAAATATGTTTAATATATATAGGGAAAGGCGTATTGAAGAATGAGTGGGTGTATAAGTGTCTGAATGGATGATTTAGTACGTGAGTGACTGACTCTACAAGTGAGTCATTTAACGTATCTTACTGAATGCATGGGTTAGTGACTAAACTGTGTGAATGTCTGTATCCGTCTGTTTGTTGGTGTGTAAGTGGATGCATGGATTTGCGAATAGCTACATGAGTGTCTATATGGGTTATTGATTGGTTCTCTGAGTATCTGTATGGCTGCCTGAGTGTTTGTGTGGGTGGGGTGTGTGTGACTCTGTACATAGATGTGTGAGTGGGTGATTCCCTGGGTGCATAATTTCAAGAGTGCATCTGTGATGGACTGCTTGGGTGGGTGAGTGTGTGTATGGGTGTGTTAGTGAGTGAATATATATCTCAGTGGTACATGTGCGAGTAACTACATATGTAAAAGGCAGTATATATGTGTGTTAGAGTATTTAAATGGCTATAAGTGAGAGTGTGTGATAGTGAGAGTGGCTGTATGGATGCGTTTGTGCTTGTATCAGTTATTGTTTAAGAGCATAAGAATGTGCTAGTATTTGTATGAGCAAGTGAGCTGGTGTGTGTATAACTGTATAGGTGAGTAAATGGGTGTGTGATTAATTTTTTGCATGACTGACTAGGTGTGTGAGTACCTCTATGGATGAATGGCGGTGTGTGAGTGTTTATATAGGTGTATGAGTGCATATGATAGTCCTGTACTGAGTGACTGTAAGTATGAGTGACTGTACGGGTGAATGAGTGGATGTGTGTGTGTAGACCTAAGAATCAGTGAGTGGGTATGTCGTTTTTGGTGTTGGAGTGTCTATGGTTTTGAGAATGGCAGTCTGTAATTTAGAGTGGGTGTATCAAAAGTTATATTAGGGTGTGAGAAGATGCATGAAATTATCACATGGATGATGTCATCAGTGATGTCATTTGAGATGTCATCAGTGATGTCACTGACCATGTCATGAGTGATGTAATATGTGACGTCATCAGCAGTGCATTGCGGGGCGCGAGTTATAGTTAGCTGAACTAACTATAACGGGGGAATTTCTATGGTTTTGTACGAGTGAAATGTCCAGCTAACTATAACTGTCCCTAAAACCTATGGTTTTTTCAGTGAATTTCAAAGGTTTTTTAAATGCTAATTTCTAACTATAACGTGTCTGAAACCTATGGTTTTTTCAGTGAATTTCAAAGGTTTTTTAAATGCTAATTTCTAACTATAACGTGCCTGAAACCTATGATTTTTTAAGTGAATTTCAAAGGTTTTTTAAATGCTAGTTTCTAACTATGCCTACAGAGGTAGGACATGTGAAGAAAGAAGAAAAAAACGCACAGAAAGAAGCAAAAGAAATGCAGAAAGAAGCAACAGAAGTCCACAAAGACGAAGAAAAGTGCAGGAAGAAGCAAGACATGTGCAGAAAGAACCAACAGAGGAGCAGAAAGAGGCCTTGTTGCAAAATCATCCTGTGCCCACAACTTTTTCAGACGGGTACTGGTGGTAACTGACTCTGACTAACCAGAGCCAGTGCTATGCTAAAAGACACTTAGAATACAGTGAAAACACCTACATACACTAGGGAACACTATGCGTTGGGGTACCCCTGTGATTAGCATGACCTCCTCTGCAAGTCCCTAGTACATAATAGGGCAGGGGGATTAAAACTACCTCTTAAAACGCGCTACAGGGCGCGTTTGCACAGTGGTGAAGGGAGGGGGGGCCTGAGGTGACATGTGTGCAAACGCGCCCCGTGGCGCGTTTTAAGTTGCGGGATTAAGTCCTCTTGAATCCTGAGGGTCCCTGGGGCCCAACTAGCCCCCCAGGTACCTACAGTTAGGACCACAGAGCTGAGTTGCAGAGAGGCGTTCCGAGGCCACGCACCTTTTTTCACCTCTCTGCAACGCAACTCTGTTGTGCTTACTGAAGGTACCTGGTGGGCTAGTTGGCCCCCAGGGTCCCTCAGGATTCAAAGGGAATTAATTCCCCAACTTAAAACGCACCACAGGGCGTGTTTGCGCACATGTCACCTGAGGCCCCGCCCCCTCCCTTCACCACTGTGCAAACGCGCCTCGTGGAGCGTTTTAAGTTGGGGGATTAGGTCACCTTGAATCCTGAGGGTCCCTGGGGCCCAACTAGCCCACCAGGTACTTCCAGTAAGCACCACAGGCCTGCGTTGCAACGCCTGTAACAAATTGTGCAGTTGTGTTTAGGTAGTGAAGAGGGTCGTGCTGGGGGTAGTGTTTTAGGGTTTAGGGTAGTGCAGTGGTGTTTGTGTAGAGTAGGGGGTCATGCTGGGGGTAGATTTAGGGTTTAGGGTAGTGCAGTGGTGTTTGGGTAGTATAGGGAGTCGTGCTGGGGGAGTGTTTTAGGGTTTAGGGTAGTGCAGTGGTGTTTGGGTAGTGTAGGGGGTCATGCTGGGGGTAGTGTTTTAGGGTAGTGCAGTGGTGTTTGGGTAGTGTAGGGGGTCGTGCTGGGGGTAGTGTTTTAGGGTTTAGGGTAGTGCAATGGTGTTTGGGTAGTGTAGGGGGTACTGCTGGGGGTAGTGTTTTAGGGTTTAGGGTAGTGCAGTGGTGTTTGGGTAGTGTAGGGGGTACTGCTGGGGGTAGTGTTTTAGGGTTTAGGGTAGTGCAGTGGTGTTTGGGTAGTGTAGGGGTTCGTGCTGGGGGTAGTTTTTTAGGGTTTAGGGTAGTTCAGTGGTGTTCGGGTAGTGTAGGGGGTCGTGCTGGGGGTAGTGTTCTAGGGTTTAGGGCAGTGCAGTGGTGTTCGGGCAGTGTAGGGGGTCGTGCTGGGGGTGGTGTTTTAGGGTTTAAGGCAGTGCAGTGGTGATCGGGCAGTGTAGGGGGTCGTGCTGGGGGTGGTGTTTCAGGGGTTAGGGCAGCGCAGTGGTGTTCGGGCAGTGTAGGGGGTCGTGCAGGGGGGGGTGTTTCAGGGTTTAGGGCAGCGCAGTGGTGTTTGGGCAGTGTAGGGGGTGGTATTTCAGGGTTTAGGGCAGTGGTGTTCGGGCAGTGTAGGGGGTCGTGCTGGGGGTGGTGTTTCAGGGTTTGGGGCAGTGCAGTGGTGTTCGAGCAGTAAAGGGGGTCATGCTGGGGCTGGTGTTTCAGGGTTTAGGGCAGTACAGTGGTGTTCAGGCAGTGTAGTGGGTCGTGCTGGGGCTGGTGTTTCAGGGTTTAGGGCAGTGCAGTGGTGTTCGGGCAGTGTAGGGGGTTGTGCTGGGGCTGGTGTTTCAGGGTTTAGGGCAGGGCACTGGTGTTCGGGCAGTGTAGGTGGTGGTGCTGGGGCTGGTGTTTCAGGGATTAGGGCAGTGCAGTGGTGTTCGGGCAGTGTAGGGGGTCATGCTGGGGCTGGTGTTTCAGGGTTTAGGGCAGTGCAGTGGTGTTTGGGCAGTGCAGGGGGTCTTGCTGGGGCTGGTGTTTCAGAGTCTAGGGCAGTGCAGTGGTATTCGGGCAGTGTAGGGGGTCTTGCTGGGGCTGGTGTTTCAGGGTTTAGGGCAGTGCAGTGGTGTTCGGGCAGTGTAAGGGGTCGTGCTGGGGGTGGTGTTTCAGGGTTTAGGGCAGTGCAGTGGTGTTCGGGCAGTGTAGGGGGTCGTGCTGGGGCTAGTGTTTCAGGGTTTAGGGCAGAGCAATGGTGTTCAGGAAGTGTAGGGGGTTGTGCTGGAGGTGGTGTTTCAGGGTTTAGGGCAGTGCAGTGGTGTTTGGGGAGTGTAGCGGGTCTTGCTGGGGGTGGTGTTTCAGGGTTTAGGGCAGTGGTGTTCAGGCAGTGTAGGGGGTCTTCCTGGGGGTAATGTTTCAGGGTTTAGGGCAGTGCAGTGGTGTTCGGGCAGTGTAGGGGGTCATGCTGGGGGTGGTGTTTCAGGGTTTAGGGCAGTGCAGTGGTGTTCCGGCAGTGTAGGGGGTCGTGCAGTGGGTGGTGTTTCAGGGTTTAGGGCAGTGCAGTGGTGTTTGGGCAGTGTAGGGGGTCGTGCTGGGGGTGGTGTTTCAGGATTTAGGGCAGTGCAGTGGTGTTCGGGCAGTGTAGGGTGTCGTGCTGAGGGGTGGTGTTTCAGGGTTTAGGGCAGTGCAGTGGTGTTCGGGCAGTGTAGGGGGTTGTGCAGGGGGTGGTGTTTCAGGGTTTAGGGCAGTGCAGTGGTGTTTGGGCAGTGTAGGGGGTCATGCAGGGGGTGGTGTTTCAGTGTTTAGGGCAGTGCAGTGGTGTTCGGCCAGTGTAGGTGGTCTTGCTGGGGGTGGTGTTTCAGGGTTTAGTGCAGTGGTGTTCAGGCAGTGTATGGGGTCGTGCTGGGGGTGGTGTTTCAGGGTTTAGGGCAGTGCAGTGGTGTTCCGGCAGTGTAGGGGGTCGTGCAGGGGGTGGTGTTTCAGGGTTTAGGGCAGTGCAGTGGTGTTTGGGCAGTGTAGGGGGTCGTGCTGGGGGTTGTGTTTCAGGGTTTAGGGCAGTGCAGTGGTGTTTGGGCAGTGTAGGGGGTCGTGCAGGGGGTGGTGTTTCAGGGTTTAGGGCAGTGCAGTGGTGTTCCGGCAGTGTGGGGGTCATGCAGGGGGTGGTGTTTCAGGGTTTAGAGCAGTGCAGTGGTGTTCGGGCAGTGTAGGGGGTCGTGCAGGGGGAGGTGTTTCAGGGTTTAGGGCAGTGCAGTGGTGTTCGGGCAGTGTAGGGGGTCGTGCAGGGGGTGGTGTTTCAGGGTTTAGGGCAGTGCAGTGGTGTTCGGCCAGTGTAGGTGGTCTTGCTGGGGGTGGTGTTTCAGGGGTTAGTGCAGTGGTGTTTGGGCAGTGTAGGGGGTCTTGCTGGGGGTGGTGTTTCAGGGTTTAGGGCAGTGCAGTGGTGTTCGGGCAGTGTAGTGGGTCGTGCTGGGGCTGGTGTTTCAGGGTTTTGGGCAGAGCAGTGGTGTTCGGGCAGTGTAGGGGGTCGTGCTGGGGGTGGTGTTTCAGGGTTTAGGGCAGTGCAGTGGTGTTCGGGCAGTGTAGGGGGTCTTGCTTGGGGTGGTGTTTCAGGGTTTAGAGCAGTGGTGTTCGGGCAGTGTAGGGGGTCTTGCTGGGGGTGATGTTTCAGGGTTTAGGGCAGTGCAGTGGTGTTCGGGCAGTGTAGGGGTCTTGCTGGGGGTAGTGTTTCAGGGTTTAGGGCAGTGAAGTGGTGTTCGTGCAGTGTAGGGGGTCGTGCTGGGGATGGTGTTTCAGGGTTTAGGGCAGTGCAGTAGTGTTCGGGCAGTGTAGGGGATCGTGCAGGGGGTGGTGTTTCAGGGATTAGGGCAGTGCAGTGGAGTTCGGGCAGTGTAGGGGGTCGTGCTGGGGGTGGTGTTTCAGGGTTTAGGGCAGTGCAG
This sequence comes from Calotriton arnoldi, assembly GCA_963921515.1. Lineage (NCBI taxonomy): Eukaryota > Metazoa > Chordata > Amphibia > Caudata > Salamandridae > Calotriton > Calotriton arnoldi. The sequence continues at coordinate 24,248 of CAWUFW010020146.1, forward strand.
AGGTGTTCGGGCAGTGTAGGGGTCATGCAGGGGGTGGTGTTTCAGGGTTTAGGGCAGTGCAGTGGTGTTCGGGCAGTGTAGGGGGTCGTGCTGGGGCTGGTGTTTCAGGGTTCAGGGCAGTGCAGTGGTGTTCGGGCAGTATAGGGGGTCTTGCTGGGGGTGGTGTTTCAGGGTTAAGGCAGTGGTGTTCGGGCAGTGTAGGGGTCTTGCTGGGGGTGATGTTTCAGGGTTTAGGGCAGTGCAGTGGTGTTCGGGCAGTGTAGGGGGTCTTGCTGGGGGTAGTGTTTCAGGGTTTAGAGCAGTGCACTGGTGTTCGTGCAGTGTAGGGGTCGTGCTGGGGATGATGTTTCAGGGTTTAGGGCAGTGCAGTAGTGTTCGTGCAGTGTAGGGGGTCGTGCAGGGGGTGGTGTTTCAGGGTTTAGGGCAGTGCAGTGGTGTTTGGGCAGTGTAGGGGGTCGTGCTGGGGGTGGTGTTTCAGGGTTTAGGGCAGTGCAGTGGTGTTCAGGCAGTGTAGGGGGTCGTGCTGAGGCTGGTGATTCAGGGTTTAGGGCAGTGCAGTGGTGTTCGGGCATTGTAGGGGGTCGTGCTGGGGCTGGTGTTTCAGGGTTTAGGGCAGTGCAGTGGTGTTCGGGCAGTGTAGGCGGTCGTGCTGGGGCTGGTGTTTCAGGGTTTAGGGCAGTGCAGTGGTGTTCGGGCAGTGTAGGGGGTCATGCTGGGGCTGGTGTTTCAGGGTTTAGGGCAGTGCAGTGGTGCTCGGGCAGTGTAGGGGGTCGTGCTGGGGGTAGTGTTTTAGGGTTTAGGGTAGTGCAGTGGTGCTTGTGTAGTGTAGGGGGTCGTGCTGGGGGTAGTGTTTTAGGGTTTAGGGTAGTGCAGTGGTGTTTGTGTAGTGTGCAGTGGTGTTTGGGTAGTGTAGGGGGTCGTGCTGGGGGTAGTGTTTTTGGGTTTAGGGTAGTGCAGTGGTGTTTCTGTAGTGTAGGGGGTCATGCTGGGGGTAGTGTTTTAGGGTTTAGAGCAGTGGTGCTTGTGTCGTGTAGGGGTCGTGCTGGGGGTAGTGTTTTAGGGTTTAGGGTAGTGCAGTGGTGTTTGTGTAGTGTAGGGGGTCATGTTTTAGGGTAGTGCAGTAGTGTTTGGGTAGTGTAGGGGGTCGTGCTGGGGGTAGTGTTTTAGGATTTAGGTTAGTGCAGTGGTGTTTGGGTAGTGTAGGGGGTCGTGCTGGGGGTAGTGTTTTAGGGTTTAGGGTAGTGCAGTGGTGTTTGTGTAGTGTAGGGGGTCATGCTGGGGGTAGTGTTTTAGGGTTTAGGATAGTGCAGTGGTGCTTGTGTAGTGTAGGGGGTCATGCTGGGGGTAGTGTTTTAGGGTTTAGGGTAGTGCAGTGGTGTTTTTGTAGTGTAGGGGGCCATGTTTTTAGATGCAATGCTCCAATACCTGACCAGTCTTCACTACATAAAACTGCACACTTTTGTCATTGGGCTATATGTGGTCTACATCTGGGTAATATTTGTGCTACATTTGGGCTCTTTTTTCACTGCTGGCCATCTTGGAAGACTTCTTTGTTATGAAGTTTCCTAATTTCCTCATTTACTGCAGTCTCCTCAGTAGGAAATGCTTTCAGTTTTTTACTTTGATTCCATCAAGAAGGCATTCAGATGTGTCTCACATTTGCCATAAATTCAGAATGTTAGCACTCTAGTTGTTCATTAGATCACTGTAGTAAAGCTACTGCTCACCAGGGAGTTAACTGGAAGTCTGCTGCTGGTATTGAAAGTGATTGTTTCAGTCTGCATGTCAGAATTTTCTAATGAAATAGAAGAGGATTTGAGAGCTCACTTAAAACATGCCCTCATTTTTCTTTCTGCAGCACTAACCATAATTTCTATTTCAAAAAGAACCCCCTCATTTTGTTCCTTTTAAATTAAATGTTTTAAGTGTTACCGGTTTATTCCAATCAAGATGGCTTCAGGTGTGCCATACTTTTGTCATAAGTAAGGCTGTTAGCGCTCTAGTTGTTCTTTAGAACACTCTGGGAAGCTGCAGTAGAACACAAAGGCCTCAACTGGCAGGCTGCTCCTGTTGAAATATAACAGGAAGATATTGGAGATCACACTTGAAACATGTCCTAATTTTTCTTTCTACAGCACTAACCATAATTTCTATGACAAAATGAACCCCATCATTTTGTTCCTTTTTAAATTAAATGTTTTAAGTGTTACCTGTTTATTCCAATCAAGATGGCTTCAGGTGTGCCATACTTTTGTCATAAGTAAGGCTGTTAGCACTCTAGTTGTTCTTTAGAACACTCTGGGAAGCTGCAGTAGAACACAAAGGAATCAACTGACAGTCTCTGCCCTTGTTGGATGTACATGTTTTACTGAGAATGTCAGACTTCATTCTCACATGACTGAGAAAGATAATGTGAATTTACAGAAAATATGCTCTCATTTTAGCTTCTGGAGCACCTTCCAAAACTCTATGGGACAAGCATGTGAAAATAGTTTTCTCTCAAACATGATTCATGATATCCCAGCAGAAGGTTTTTCACAGGGTAAAATCACCTTAGAACACACCACAATTCATGAAATTAGTATGGTACCATCAACAAATGAATTTTAATGTAACTAAAGTCTGTTATCACCCTTTATAGTTCTCCTTTTGGTAACCCTCAAAATCTTTGATTCACTACAATGCATTTCAATGGGGTACTATCATTTATATTGGTCCCAAGATGGCTGCCAGCAATTCCAGGATGAAGTGCTGACAGCCAATCAGATCTCACGATGACATGTGTGGTTAGGCTCCGCCCAGATATATATGTGATTTTACTTTTGATTTTCTCAGGAACTTCTGAACGGATTTACACCATTTAAGCAAAAGGCACGACACTGAACCAAGGGCTACCTCTTTGCCAAATTTGGTGTAATTCCGTTAAGCAGTTCGGGCTGTAGCTGCGACTAAAGGTTCCTATGGAAAAATGAATGGGGAAAACACATTTTGGGACCCCCTTTTTCTCGGCCCCCGCTTGACGAATCACCCCGAGACTTTCAGGATAGGAGCGGACCGGAGCGCCCCAACAAGTTGGAAACTTTCGCGAAGATTCGTCAACCGGCGCCAACGTTATTTCAAATAGAATGTTGCGGATTTCCTATGGAAAATAGGTCCTAACTATAACTATCTACTGGCGACCGCCAGTAGATAATATATATATATATATATATATATACGGATGTTGTGCTCAACAAAGCAGAGGAACAACTCCTTTCTCTGGGACTCTCATATTGTCCGGTAAGCTCCTTTGACTACGCAACCACACGTTTTGATATATACAAAAGTATAAGGAAACTAAAATTGAAGAAATACTTCATTCAGCTAAGCAAACAACATGAGATCCTTGATAAAAACTTGCATACAACACAATGTACTTCTCAGGAAACTACCACAGTCCATCATGGTCTCACACAATCTGACATGGCACTGCTCTCAGATATGCAAGAATTAATGGCGGAAGGTGAAAGGCAAAGTCCAAATCTCGAAAATGACGATAAAAGACTTGACTCAACGGATCAAAGAAAACCCAAAACACCTTTCAAACCCAGTTCTACATTCAATCCAATCATGATCAGAGATTCCATTGACAATTTTCATGACAATGTGATAAATGGCCTTAAGGACTTAAACTATAAAGTACAGCATTATAAAAAATTAAAAGCTAACAAACAGGAAATTCAATTTCATGCATTAATGTCAAAACTTAACGGGAATCCTGACATAGTAGTGCGAAACGCTGACAAAGGTGGAAACATAGTGCTATGGAAAAAGCGGATTACATAACAGAAGCAATGAGACAGCTTAAAGATACAGCATGCTATTGTCGCAGTGATTATTCCATCACACGCAGAACAACTAGTGAATTCAATTTGAAATTGATTGCTTGGAAAAATGCAGGATTACTAACGTTGGAAGAGTTCAAGTTTATAAAAAACGACAAACCAGTAACCCCGATTTTGTACTTTATTCCTAAGATACACAAGAATGATACAATGCCACCTGGAAGGCCTATTATATCTGCCCGCAAGAGTCTACTTGAAAATGTCTCCAAATACATAGATTATTTCCTACAGGAATATGTTCAGAATTTGGTTTCATATATCAAGGACACGAGTGACTTTTTAAATAAATTGATGGATTGTCCCTGGCAGAAAGATTACTTGTTAATCACATTGGATGTGACATCTCTATATACATCCATAAATCATAGAGACGGACTAAGGGCTCTAGAACATTATCTATCTAGAAGAGGACAAGAATATGCCCAACATAATCTCATGCTTTTAAATATGGTGGACTTTTGTTTACATAACAACTATTTTTTGTTTCAAAATAACCTGTACCAACAGCTACGTGGAGTAGCTATGGGGGCCAGCTTCTCCCCCAGTTATGCTTGTCTCCATATGGGGTGGTGGGAGGAGTTGGTCCTCCTTAAAGAACATACATTGGTGATCAAAACAAATGTCAAAGCATGGTGGAGATACATTGATGACCTCTTTGTTATTTGGAAAGGCACAATTAATGAGGCAGAAGTATTCATTGAAAATCTCAACACTAATCAATTAAATCTACATTTCACAGCAGACATTAGTCCCAATACTATTAATTTTTTAGATGTACAGGTGTTTGTAAGAAACGACAAATTGGAAACAAAATTACATAGGAAATCTACAGCTGGCAATGCAGTCTTACATGCAGGCAGCGCACATCCAAAACATCTCATCCATAGCATCCCTTACGGTGAAATGCTAAGGTTAAGACGCATTTGTAGTTGTGATGTTGATTTAAATGCAGCACAAGAGAGTAGCAAAATGAGATTTAAAGAAAGAGGCTATTCTACCACCTGCATTGACAAAGCGATTGTAAAGAGCAGGTCTAGAACCAGAGAAAGTTTACTATGTAAACCCCAAGTAAAAATAGTAACATCAATAGATGGTTCCAAAAAACATGAGAAAGATGAAGCCTTCAGATTCATTTTTAAATATAACAAACAGGAGAATCAGGTAAGAAAGTTAATAACAAAAAATTGGCCGCTAATTTTAAGCGACCCTATGATTGGCCATTTACTCCCTAAGAAACCGGCCATCACATATAGTAGGGCCAAATCGATGAAAGACATTCTGGCACAAAATGATCCTAGGGGTCCTAGCTCCAATACTTGGCTATCTCAAAGAAAAGGATTTTACAAATGTAAAGTGTGTAAAGCGTGTCAGTTTGGCATCAACACAACTACTTACACAACTCCTTTCAGCGACCAGGAATACCCTATCGGATTATTTCTGAATTGCAAAACTGAATATGTGGTCTATGTGCTGGAGTGCCCTTGCAGCCTAAAATATATTGGCAGTACAATACTGCAAGGGCACAAAAGGGTGCTCCAGCACATTAGAGCGATAAAAAATCAAGACCACAATTATCCGGTCGCAAGACACTTTAGTGAAGTACATGGAGCAGACCCTAGTGGTCGGAAATATTTTCTAATAGATGCGGTCCCACCGAAGAAAAGAGGTGGCGACAGGGAAAAACAGCTCAGATTACTTGAGGCCCGTTACATTATTAACCTCGATACTAAATACCCTAAAGGCCTTAACGCCACTGAAGAGTTACACACCTGTCTATAAGAATTCAGGTATGGGCCATTAATTAAATTTAATTAATAACATGAATCATGCCCTCAGGTCTGTGTCATCCAAAATTGTAAACACTATGTAAATATTAATAAATTTCTTCCTTTTTTACGCTGCCACTGCCATTCGCATATTTTAAAATTTGAATTTTACACACAGGGTTAGGTAGTTTTTTAACACTATTTTTAGTAATTTTTAATTCACAAGGCTTTAAGATTTTTTCTTGTTTCAATAGCACTAGCACTTTCAGCATCAAGCATATGAGGCAAGCAGTAGACCCAATATGCAACATTCATTGAATCCAGTACAAGTACTATTCAATAAGGAATAGAAGGAAGGCATTTATGCTGAAATTCAAAACATTATGGTTTTAACAAACTACCTACCTTAAACTTTTTAATGATAATTTTGTTATTATTAATTTTAAGAGAGGAAATTAAGCTATAAATCAAATAACCGCACTACATGTTCAGGCATATAATAGGCATTTTACAAACATTGAAGTACTATATTTCCTTTTATTATTGTTGGTGTGTTTTAGCAAATGACAACTATTGATGTATTTATACTGGTATATGTTGTTGCTGTTTTTTGCCGTCTATGTCTATGAATTTCACTTGATGCACTTGTCACTTTAAGTAAAGTACAAAAAAAGAAAAAAACAAGGTATAAAAAAAGCTACCTATGGTATGGAGCGTGACATGTGATCAAGGCCCGAGGTAGGGCTGAAACGCGTCATGGCTGTAGAGGTGGTTGGTGAGCAATAAAGAAAATCTTGCTACACTACTTGTGGTCCGTGCTCCGTTATTGGAAGGAAGGTATCCAGAGTGTCAACGGAGTTGCCAGTAATATATATATATATATATATATATTCACTGAAAAAACCATAGGTTTTAGGGAAAGTTATAGTTAGTTGGATATTGCACTCGTACAAAACCCGTGAAATTCCCCCGTTATAGTTAGTTCAGCTAACTATAACTCGCGCCCGCAATGCACTGCTGATGACGTCACATATTACATCACTCATGACATGGTCAGTGACATCACTGATGACATCACTGATGACATCTCAAATGACATCACTGATGACATCATCCATGTGAGAATTTAATGCATCTTCTCACACCCTAATATAACGTTTGATACACCCACTCTAAATTACAGACTGCCATTCTCAAAACCATACACACTCCAATACCAATAAGTACATACCCACTCACTGATTCTTAGGTCTACACACACACATCTACTCACTCACCCGTACAGTCACTCATACTTACAGTCACTCAGTACAGGACTATCATATGCACTCATACACCTATATAAACACTCACACACCACCACTCATCCATAGAGGTACTCACACACCTAGTCAGTCATGCAAATAATTAATCACACTCCAATTTACTCACCTATACAGTTATACACACCAGCTCACTTATTCATAAAAATACTAGCACATTCTTACGCTCCTATGCAATCACTGATGCAAGCACACACTCATCCATATAGCCACTCTCACAATCACACACTCTCACTTATAGCCATCTAAATACTCCAACACACATATATACTGCCTTTCACATATGTAGTTACTCACACATGTACCACTGAGATATATATTCAATCACTAACACACCCATACACACACTCACCCACCCATACAGTCCATCACAGATGCACTCTTGAAACCATGCACCCAGTGAATCACCAACTCACACATCCATGCACAGAGTCAAACACACCCCACCCACACAAACACTGAGGCACCCATACAGATACTCAGACAATCAATCAATAACCCATGTAGACACTCATGTAGCTATTCAGAAAGCCATGCAGCCGCTTACACAACAACAGACAGACGGATACAGACATTCACACAGTTTAGTCACTCACCCATGCATTCAGTAAGATACATTTAATCACTCACTTGTAGAGTCAGTCACTCACGTACTAAATCATCCATTCAGACACTTATACACCCACTCATTCTTCAATACGCCTTTCCCTATATATATTAAACATATTTAAACTTTACAGAAACACACAGTCACTGGATGATGTCATCAGTGATGTCATTTGAGATGTCATCAGTGATGTCATCAGTGATGTCACTGACCATGTCATGAGTGATGTAATATGTGACGTCATCAGCAGTGCATTGCGGGGCGCGAGTTATAGTTAGCTGAACTAACTATAACGGGGAATTTCTATGGTTTTGTACGAGTGAAATGTCCAACTAACTATAACTGTCCCTAAAACCTATGGTTTTTCAGTGAATATATATATATATAAATATATATATACATATATATATATATATATTCACTGAAAAAATCACAGGTTTCAGGGACGTTATAGTTAGTTGGACATTTCACTCGTACAAAACCAGAGCAATTCGGCCGTTATAGTTAGTTCAGCTAACTATAACTCGCGCCCCCGCAATGCACTGCTGATGACGTCACATATTACATCATTCATGACATGGTCAGTGACATCACTGATGACATCACTGATGACATCTCAAATGACATCACTGATGACATCACTGATGACATCACCCACGTGATAATCTGATGCACCTCCTCACACCCTAATATAACCTTTGATACACCCACTCTAAAATACAGACTACCATTTTCGAAACCATAGACACACCAATACCAGTTACTACATACCCACTCACTGATTCCTAGGTCTATACACACATCCACTCATTCACCCATACAGTCACTCATACATGCAGTCACTCATCAATATAGCACTATCATATGCACTCATACACCTATACAGACACTCACAGGGCCTCTCATCCATAGATTTACTCACACACCTAGTCAGTCATGCAAAGAATCAATCACACTCCCATTTACTCACCTATACAGTTATACACACACACCACCTCACTTATTCATACAGATACTAACACATACGTACTCTCTTATACAATCACTGATACAAGCACTCACTCATCCATACAGCCACTCTTACAATCACTCACTCTCACATATAGTGATTTATATACTCCAACACTCACATACACTGCCTTTCACATATGTAGTTACTCACACATGTACCACTGAGACATCTATTCACTCACCAACACAGCCATACACACACTACTCGCCCATCCCATAGAGCCCTTCACACATGTAGTCTTGAACCCATACACCCAGTGAATCACCCACTCACACATCTATGCACAGAGTCACATACTCCCCACCCACCCACACAGACACTCAGGCACCCATACAGATACTCAGACAACCAATCAATAACCCATATAGACACTCATGTAGCTACTCACCAACCCATGCAGCTGCTTACACACCAACTAACAGACTGACACAGATATTCACACAGTTTAGTCACTAACCCATGCATTCAGTAAGACACATTTAATCACTCACTTATATAGTCAGTCACGCACCCACAAAGTCATCCTTACAGACACTCATACACCCACTTATTCTTCAATACACCTTGGCATTTATATATATAAAACATATTTAAACTTTACAGAAACACACAGTCACTCAATCAATCAATCAATCAGGGAATTGTAAGTGCGCTACTTACCTGTGAGGGTCTCAAGGTGCTGAGGGGGGTCCGTATATCTGTTTAGCCAAAGAGCCAGGTCTTGAGGGTCTTCCTGAAGGTGTTCAGGGAGGGGGTGCGTCTGATGTCTGCCGGTAGCTCGTTCCAGGTCTTGGCTGCAATGTGAGAGAAGGATCTTCCGCCTGCTCTGGCTCTGTGGATGCTCGGGGTTTCGGCCAGTGCGAGGTTGGAAGATGGAGGTTTCTTTTGGGTACACGGAGGTTGATTCTGTCATTGAGGTATTTGGGTCCGTTGTTGTGTAGGCATTTGTAGGCGTGAGTGAGGATTTTGAAAGTGACTCTTTTCTCCACGGGGAACCAGTGGAGACTTCGTAGGTGTTGGCTGATGTGTTCGTGTCAGGATGCCTAGGATGAGTCTGGCGGCGGTGTTCTGTATTGTCTGGAGTTTGCGGAGTAGGGACTTGTTGATGCCGGCGTAGAGTGCATTTCCATAGTCCAGTCTGCTGGTGATGAGTGCGTGGGTGACGGTCTTCCTTGACTCAGGGGGGATCCACTTGAAGGTCTTGCAGAGGATGCGGAGGGTGTTGAAGCAGCTGGAGGTGACGGCGTTGACCTGTCGGTTCATGGTGAGTGATGATGTCATCAGTGATGTCATCAGTAATGTCATCAGTGATGTCACTGACCATGTCATGAATGATGTAATATGTGATGTCATCAGCAGTGCATTGCGGGGGCGCGAGTTATAGTTAGCTCAACTAACTATAACGGCCGAATTTCTCTGGTTTTGTACGAGTAAAAAATGTCCAACTAACTATAACGTCCCTGAAACCTGTGGTTTTTTCAGTGAATATATATATATATATATATATATATATATATATATATATATATATATATTCTCCAAATCACCTCCTTTTATAAACATTGAAGAGACATGCCGCAGCCCTTATATTTGAAGCGTGATGAGTTTTATTAGTACAGCGTAAACGCCCTATGTAATTTAAACTCCACAATTTTTTAAAATGCATGATCTGAATTTCGAAGTTTCATAATCCCAAAATTGTGTAACATCCTACAAGGATAGATCAATATATATACGACTCCAATGATTTTTACATAACATTCACTTTAAGCAGCCATTTTCAAACAATCAATTTTTTGCTTCATCCAGAATACAATATACATTTTTAAATGCATGATCAAATCAGCTTTAGGCTTGCTCGTCATTTTTCTAAATATAGAAGAAACCAGCTTTTAATATCCTTAATCACTGGGATATTCTTTTATGCCCAAGTGAGCCATCACCTCTCCTTGTTTAAAAAATTCACATTCTTCAATTCATTGTGTCCCAGTGGGCTTTTTTAACCTAGTTCATGTGTCAAGATTAACAAAATAAACAAAAAGTGTTTCACCATCCTGGATCGACCTAGATATGTCAGCTCTTTTGCCTTCCTCATTTTCATTTGATGATCGCCATGTCTCCTACAATAAAAACAATACATGATCAATAAAGATAAATCCCATTACCATTAAAAACAGCAAACTTGAACTTAGAGATGCATTAAAATTATACAAGATTGTCATGCCTCCTTAGAGTCAACAGTTTCAACAGTTCAGCCTAAGTGAACAGATAGTTCTTCATCTTTATTCAAGCCTATTGGATGCTTGGTTTTGTATTTTATAATCAATCTAGATTCTAAACGAAATAAATCCTGTACTATATTGCCACCTCTCTCAGAGATAGGGATTCTGTCAATTACACAGAATTTAACCAGTCTACCATCTTTTTCATGATGTTCTTTAAAGTGTCTTGCTATGGGATACTGTTTGTCCTCTCTCGCTATTGCTCGGAGCTGTTCTAGGACTTTTTTCTTAGCTTTGTGGATAGTGCTGCCAATTTAGAATAATGAACATGGGCAGGTCAACACATGTACACAATAATCAGAATTACAAGTTAGATGTTTTATAATCTCATAAGCTTTCTTACTTTTTGATAGTTGAATTGACTTACAGCTAGTACTATGCCTACAGGCTTTGCATTCACTACATACATAGAAACCCTGTATGGTGTACATATTACTCTTTGATTGAACCATGCAATTGCACAGAACATCTTTCAGTGAAGCAGATCTTCTGAATGTAACCTGTGGATTGTCACCTACATGTTTGGCAAGAATCTCATCAGTTCTCAACACCTGCCAAATTTTTTTTAGGCTTCTTTTACCTTCCCATGCCTGACTGCTAAAAGATGTGATAAATCTAACTGGTTGCTCTTCAGTCCTGTCCTTATTTTTAGGAACTAACAGATTCTCCCTTTTAAATCTCTTACTTTCATGCATGCCTGTTCAATGAGTTTCGAAGAATATCCTCTTTCCTCAAATCTCTCTTTCATGATTCTCATTTCTTTTTGGAATGCAACATCAGAGCTACAATTCCTTCTTGCTCTCAATAGTTCTCCATATGGTATACTATTGATCAGATTTTTCAGGTGGCAGCTGCCTGCATGCAGTAGACTGTTGCCCGCCGTTTTCTTGCGGAAAAAAATACTCTCCAACTTGTTATTACAGACTTTTATCTTTACATCTAGGAACTCTATTTCTTTACTGTGTACTTCACTTGTAAATTTAAGATTAAATTCATTTTTGTTTAATTTTGCCACAGAACTGTATGCTTCTTCCTTGGTCCCTCTCCAGATACAAAAAATATCATCGATATATCGGACCCAGAGAAGGTTGTGTTCTTCAAATTCAGCAATATTGCTGACCACCTGCTCCTCCTACCAGCCGAGGTATAAACCAGCATAGCTGGGGGCGAATCAGGTTCCCATTGCCGTCCCCTGCATCTATCTGTATATCTCATGATTGAAAATGAAAAAATTATTCTTGAGACATGTATACATCATGTCTAACAGCATCTCTGTGTGCAGTAAGTATGATATCGACTGTGCCCTTAGGAAATGTCAACATGCCAACATACCTAGCTTATGTGGTATACAGGTATACCGACTGTTTACATCCAGCACCATTAAAAGCACATTTTCTTCCCACACTATGTTATTAATTAGCCTCAATAAATCTCCTGTGTCTCTTATATAGGACGGGAGTGTTTGTACAAATGGTCTTAAAAAGTAGTCTATGTATTTTAATGTATTTTCATACATGCTACCTCTTGAGGAAACTATTGGTCTACTTAGTGGATTATTTTTGTCTTTCTGTAGTTTCAGTAACATGTACATCACTGACAACTTAGGAAAATCACAGTATAGGAACTTATATTCATCCTTTTCGATCAAACAATCATCTCTCCACATATTCAGGTTTGCTCTATATGTTTCCTTAGATTTTTCATAGGTAATCCTATTTGTCCTCTCATAGCTTACTCTATCATCCAATTGTCTTTTACCCTCCTTTAAATACATCTCCAATGGCCAGACAACTACATTCCCTCCTTTATCAGATTTCTTAATCACTATTGATTGATTATCTTGTAGTTCACTGATCGCCTGATACTGTTGTACATTGAGATTTTTATGAGCAAAGATTATTTTTTTGTCCAATTTCTTGAATTCATTTATAACCCCTCTTTCAAATATGTCTATTGCTTCATTATTCTTCTGGGGTAGAAAAATTGATTTTGGTTTAAACCCACTTGTACCCGCTCGGTCAACTTCTAATGTTTCACCTGCTAAGTTCAGTATAGGGTTATCTACCCAATCTTTGCTGCCTTATAACTCTTTTATTGTATGTTAAATCTCAATGTCTTCTATGGCAAGATTGGATGGAATGTCCCTTTTAGTTTATGCCCTCTCTATTTTATTTGCAAACCGTCTTTTCAATTTTAGTTTTCTAGTATATTGAAACAAATCAATCCTGCTATCAGTATAATTAAATGTAGTTGTCGGGCAGAAGGATAGACCCAAAGATAAAACCTCAATTTGACATTCTGAGAGTACAATATCAGATATATTTACCACTGTTAGTCTATCTTTCATGTTGCAGCTGATTGGCCTCTTGTTGTCATTCCCATGTAGCTGTCTAAGTTTCCTTGTTTTTTTGCACCTCGCTTGTTGCCTCCTCTGATGCCTCGTCCTCGACCTTTGTACTACTGAGTTCCTTGGTTCCCTTGCGATGCCAATCTTCCTTTTGCCATTAGGTGGAATTCTTTTAAAATTTTGGAATTTACTCCCACATTTTCTGACTTCACAGATGCATCGCTTTCACTAGCATCACTGTCGATCACTTCTCTTTGTATTGTATTTGTATTGCTGGCTTTACTTGAACCTGCTATGGTTTTTCCCCTAGGCTCAGCAGTTTGCACAGTTTCTTGTTTATCTCAACTGTTTTCTCTTAAATGATCACATTTTCTCCAAACGCAAAAAGTGTCCTTTTCGTACTCAATCTGATCTCGGTGGAACTTTCATTGTTTTTTAGATTTAATTTCTTACTCTGCCTTTTCTAAATGCAAGTTTAATTTATTCATTTCAACATTAAACTCACTTTCTGTATATTTTTCTTTTAATATTTTTGTAAGTTCATCAGTCTCTAATGACAACCTTTCTGTGTCCTTAGTTGCATATTTAATCAGTAATTTTAACATGACTGTGGAACAGTTATGGTTATTCAAAGCCCATTCTTCAATCAGTTCCGGATCAGGATTGTTAAAAGTTGGAGTAAAAAAAGATTCTTAAACCTCAAGCGGCCCTTTCACTGGCCACATATTTTTGCAAGGCGGATGCCTCCCACCAATTGGCTTGTTCTTGCCTTGCAGCCTTCCATAGTAGCTGTTTTTTTGGTTTGAAAATCATTGAGGCTACTACCACTTGGCTTATCATTTTTTGCTGCATCTTTGGAAATCAGAACAAACAGCCTTTCAGCTGTTTGTTTTCTTCTTGCATCTCTACTCACTGCCATATTCAGACAATTATGTCAAATTGTCGGATTAATGCCGCTTATTTGTGTAGATATACCTTTACGCTTCCAACCGCTGATGGCTGAACTTGTTCAACCGTATATATATTTATTTTACCTACTGGCCAGTGGGTAATTATAGTTAGGACCATGTTTCCATATGAAACACGTTTTTTGACTTGCCTATATCTTTGGCACCGTTTGACGAATCCTCACGAAATTTCCCCAACAAAGGGTGCCTGTGATTCTTGTTGCGCATGGAATGTTTCAGGGCAATCCATCATGTGAGGGCCGAGAAAAAGGGGGGGTCAAAAAACTATTTTTCCCATGTTAATTCCCATAGTAACTTTGAACACGACATAACTCAGTGTCATGTGTCCCATAACTCAGTGCTCAAAAGCCCCAAGGGCTGTTAAATCCATGGCGCTAGATGCGATGGGCCCCGATTTTGAGTATTCACTTGGGAATTCCAAAAATATTGTGGTTTCCTTGGACAAGGGGGGACGTTCAATAAATCTGGTGACAGGTTTGGCAGCTGATTCCAAGGCTTTGGACATGGAAGATGAATTGGCCCAGTGGAGCTGGGTCGCAAGAGCCTTGAATAGCACCCGCCCAGTAGCAGAAAGGAGCGATCCGTTGAGGTGGCCTAGGGGGGTTACCATTGTCTTGGAATATGTCCGGTTTGGGTCATAATGAGATGAAATTGAATTTTTTGAAAATTATTAACCCTTTAATAATGTGCTTACAAGAAACTTGGGGGGATATTCACAAGAACGTGTGCTAAACATCTCCAAAAAATGTTAACCCAACTTTACACATCGCAGCCTATCGCGGGAAAATAACTCTGTGTTAACGTGGAATTCACAACGCGGCGGTACCATGCGATAGTCCCCCGAAACCGCGGCCATTGGCTTTCCTTTGATAAGGCCGAAGGTCGAATCCTTCGCCAAATTTGTAATTTAAACTCTTTGGCTGCCCCACATGTTTTACGTCTCGAACTTGGCTTACTATCCTCATATATTTTAACCCTGGCAGCGGTTTTGAGGTGGGGTAACTCCCACTGCTGGGGTGATGAGGATACTCTTAGAGCTGCCTTGAGAATGGAAATCTTTGATAAACTTACAGAACAATCAACATTCTGTTTGTCCTTTGCACAAGCAAATGATTCATTCGGGCTCAGCTTGAACACCGTCTCTCCCATGCCAAAGTCTGCATTGAAGTTGTTTATAAAGAAGTCTGCAACCTCTGTCTGGTCACAGATATCGCTTTAAGCCAGCCCAAGTCTCGTAATAAGGTGGTCTGTGGGAGCCCTCTGGGGAATAAACCACAGCCTTATTTAACTTGGAACCTACCTCGCGGGAGTAGAAGGCTGATACTCTTATTGAGAATCAACTTGCTGCCCCTAAGAGAAGTTACCAGTATTTGGGATAAAATACCAAGAGAGGAAAGAATTTGTGAAATGTGTTATTTACAAATCCAAGATTTTAACCATGTGCTATTTGTGTGCACGGAGTTAGAAAGGGCCAGGCATATGTTTTTAAGATCAGTATTTATCAAATTTAATATTCATTCTGCCCAGGAGGCCAGTTCATTTGCTTTGTCCCCACCAAATGAAATGGTTTGCTATAGGATATATCAATTTTTCAAAACTTTTTTGGCTATTTATTAGGTAATTTCTAACTCTATTTTGTATGTCGCAATATTTTGATGGTTGGATATTTGATTGTATACATGTTTTAATATTTCTCCTCATGTTCCATAGGAATGCTCTGATTTATTTATATATTTTTTATTTTTGTACACTACATAGTATGTTTGATAAAAGTCTTTTTAGGAGGCAGCTATGTATTAAGGAAGAATTTCATATTGTATGTAAAGTATTTTTTGTTTAATATGCATGTGTATTTTTGTGGACCTCTGTAGGAGTTCCATATCAAAATAAAAAATAAAATTAAAAAAAAATTAAAAAAATTGAACATGACTACAGCCTGAACCGCTGGATGGAATTACACCAAATTTGGCAGAAAGTCAGCTTTTGGGCCTCAGATTGTGTTGTTTATTATTTGGTGTAAATCTGTTTGGTAGTTGTTGAGAAATTTAAGGAAATCCAAGTTTGTTTATCTGCGCTCGCGACTACTTTGCGACGATTTTGCGCCAACAGGAATGTCGTGATTGCCTGGCCCCAACCTGAGGAGAGAGTTGTGTCTGCCATTTTCCTCATCGGAACAGTGCCCGGGCTGAAATAAAATGGCAGAACTTGGTGTAATCAGGTTGGATGTGTCCTGACCCCATGGGAGGCATATAAGCAACTTTGAGGAACTCCACATGTGTATAATATATTGCTAAACAGGCTTTTTTTACACACAATATTCATGAATTCGTAGCGACTGCCGTCACACCCCCGTGTAATGTCGCAGCGAATTTGCAAATATTAGCAAAAAAAAAATGAAACATTCACAGACCCACTCTGACAATGATGCACTCACTCACAGATGCACTGAGAGAGCAATACACCCAGTCACAGACTCATACACCCACTCACTGATCCACTAATACACTTATGCACCCACTTACAGACCCACTCAGGAAATCATCCACCCAGTCAGAGACCTAATCTGAGAGTCGTGCACCCACTCACAGACCATATCAGAAGACTTCTGCACCCACCCACAGATCCACACAGACACTGATGTACCCATTGATAGACCCACTCAAACACTCACACATCCACTCACAGACCCACTCAGATACTTACAGACACACTCACAGACCCACTCAGTCACTCAGGTACCCACTCACAGACCCATCGAGAGACTCATGCACCCACTCAGAGATCCACTGAGATACTGATGCACCCACGTACGGATGATCCAGAAAGAGGCCTTTTTGTGATTTGGTGTAAATCAGTTCAGTAGTTTTAGAGATATTAAACGAAAGCCAAATTTGTATATCTAGGGGAGTGGATCCTCTGTGGATCAAACAGTCCCAGTGGTGAAATCTGATTGGCTGCCAACACTTCAACCAGGAATGTTGGCAGCTATCTTGGGACTCGGCTTTAGCCAAGTTCCACCAAAAACATTAAAAATAGAGAAACGGGGGCAGGATAG
This sequence comes from Calotriton arnoldi, assembly GCA_963921515.1. Classification (NCBI taxonomy): domain Eukaryota; kingdom Metazoa; phylum Chordata; class Amphibia; order Caudata; family Salamandridae; genus Calotriton; species Calotriton arnoldi. Next base: position 41,491 of record CAWUFW010020146.1, read on the forward strand.
GAATGCCATGACCCTCTAGGTGTGTTGGTGGGGCCCCACAGAGACCCCGCTGGGGGTTACAAACTATTTTGCCATCTAATTGCAGAGGGATCAACACTTGTTTTTGCTTCTGCCACCAGGTGGGCTAGGTCCAGAGGGTATGTGGACATGGAAAAATAAAGAAGGGGGCGCACAGGGGCCCCCTACTAGAGTCTTTTTAGCCCTGTAGACCTCCACCTCCCCGGGGCTTTATTATAAAATTGGAGGGGGCCATGCGGACCCCCCTCCAAGGGCTCTTTTAAGCCCCGGGACCTCCACCTCCAGGGGCTTTATTTAAAATATTGGAAGGGGCTGCTTGGACCCCCCCCTCCATGGACTCTTTAGATCCCTGAGGACCACCACCTCCTCAGGGCTCAAATCAATAATTAGAGGAGGCCACGTGGACCCCCGGTACCCTGGGGATCTCAACCTCCCCGGGGCCAGCAATTAAAATAGATGAGGGAGGTTGGCCACGGGGCACCCCCCCTCCTGGGCCATATACAGCCCTGGGGACCGCCACCTCCCAGGGGCCGGCCCATGAAAACAGAAGGAAGGGGGACACACAACCCCCCTCTTGGAGCCATTAATAGCAGTGTGGGCCACCCCCCAGGGCTGGATCCCTATGTTCCGAGGTGCCCACCCAACAGACATAGCTGTGTGCTCTGACTTGGTGGGAGCTTTGACAGCTTCCGCCAAGTCAGAGCAAACACTAACTCCGCTCCCAGCAAGCAGGAGTTGTGAAAACGCTCCTGCTTGCTGGGAGCAGAGTTTTCATCTCGTTCTGCAGGCAAGGAAACAGACGAAACCTTGCTCTCACACAGAGGGAGCTGCATGTTTAGCAACTTCCTGTGTGTGTCAGCAATGCCAGCTCCTTCTGGAGGTGAGGTGGGAAGGTGGCAGGGACTGCAGGGGCATTCAGGTTCCCTCCATGATCCCCAACGGTGCCGACTGGGTGCTCTGGGTGGGCTCCAGGGCACCCCGCGTGTCAAGGCTGGGCCCCACGGGATGGGGTCCCCGGAGCTGAAATTGACCCAGGTAGGGGGGCCATGTGGCACACCTCATCCATTGAATCATTGAATCTTGGCCTGGCCCCGGGGGATGGGATCCCCAGGGCCATTTTTGCCCTAATGCTCATTTCACAGAAATTAAACCTCAACAGGAGGCACATACAAATATTAACATAGCAGGTGCCCCTGCTGAAACTCCACTTCTGTAAAGGACAAATGATCCTAATTCCTAGGCTTGGTGAAGGCAAAGCAAGTGTGTTTTCTCAGCAATTCCCTATTGAAAAACGATCTGAAATGCATCTTGGAGGTAAATGCATCATTGATCTATTGGAGCAAAATCTGTATGTGACTGTGACTTGTTGGTTCATTCTTGTCCTGTCCTGGTGAGAGCAGAGTCAAGTGTTCCCCCTTTAAATGAATACAACTATTCAAATGTGCAAATCACTTGAAAGCTTGACCCGTTTGACCCCGCCCACTTTAGTAGTATGCAATGGTCTTCCTGCTTTTTGCCAGGATGATGGACAACTTAACAAGCGGCCCTCCAGTGTTAATTCCTGCTGATTTTGGTGAGGCGTTCTTGATGCTGAGGAATATTAGGACATCTCCACCAAACAAAGAAGCACTTACTTAATATAGTTAAAAGGAAAGACCCTTGTTTGGTGGAGATTTACCTCTTTGTAGTCTCGTTGTCTTCTCTTTAGGAGGATTCATGTTATCACATATTTCTGGATAAAGACGCACCAGGAACAATCACATTGCCAACATGCACACAAGGTCACTGGTGACATTTCCTCATGCTCCATTATGCAACTTTAGTGCAGAATACATACTGGGCATTTCCTCAGGGAGGTAGCACTTAGCAATTAACCAGCAGAAAGTACTCCACTTGGATAGATATTTTGTGTAAAACTGTGGACTCTTGTTGGATAAAAGGGCAGGTGTGGTTCCTTTGTGGCCAAGTTGTTCACACAGCTACTGACACAACCATGCAGACACTTAGACACCCAAGCACACACTCAGGCACTCACACACCCACTGACAGACCCACTCAGACACCGATACACTCACTCACGGACCCACTCACACAGCCACTCGCAGATGCACTTAGACACTCACTTAGGCACTCATGTGCCACTCACTGACCCATACAGCCACTCAGACCCACTCAGAGACTTATGCACTTACTCACAGACCCACTGAGACACTCATGCACTAACTCACAAACTGACTCATATACTCATGGAGGCACTCGCAAACCCACTCAGACACTCTCACACCCACTTAAAGACCCACTCATACACTCACTCAAACACTGATGCACCCACTCAGACACTCCTGCACCCACTCACCGACCCACTCAGACACTCAAGCACCCACTCACACTTCCAGTGAGACACTTATGTAGTCACTCACAGACCCACACAGATACTCACTCAACCACTCACACACCCATAGAGACACTCATGTACTCACTCACAAACCCACTGAGACACTCATGCACTCACTTACACACTCACTCTCAAAGGTTAGGAAATAACATTTAAAAAGCTTTAGAAAGTCACTTAAAAAACAGGTTACAGGGACAATATAGTTAGGAAACAGCATTAAAAAAACATTAGAAATTCACTGGAAAAAACAATGGTTAGAGGGACGTTATAATTAGGAAACATTAAAAAACTGTAGAAATTCACTGAAAAAAACAAAGGTTACAGGGACATTGTGGTTAGGAAGTAGAATTTAAAAAAACTTAGAAATTTACTGGAAAAACCAAAGGTTACAGGGACGTTATAGTGAGGCTCAGGTTTCACTAGTACAAAACCAGTGAAATTCAGCAGTTAAAGTTAGCGTAGCTAACCATAACTCATACCCCCTCAATGCACTGCTTATGACCTCACATATTACATCACTCATGACATGGTCAGTGACATCACTGACATCTCAAATGACATCACTGATAACAGCATCCACATTATCACTAACATACCCACTCACACCCCATAGAACCTTCCATATACCCACTCCCACTCCCATACTACAATTCACAAACCCATTCACAGACACTCACCACTACTTAAACACCCACTCACTGATTCATAGATCAATACACATATCTACTCACTCGCCCATACAGCCACTCATATACCCACTCACTTATACAGTCACTGACATATTCACTCATACACCTATACAGCCACTCAAACACTCGGTCAGTCATCCATAGAGCTACTCATACACCTCCTCACTCACTCATACAGTCAATCACACAGCCACTTACTCGTCCATACAGTTAAACACACACCCACTTGCTTACGCATACAAATACAAGCATGTACTCACTCACCTATATAGTCACTAACACAAGCACACACTCATACATACAGCCACTCATTTACCCCATCACTCACCTATACTGCTATTCACTTACCTAGTTACTCACCCATATACCACTGGCACATCTACTCACTCACCCAAACAGCCATACACACACTCACTCAACCATACAGCCCCTCACACAAGTACTCACTAACCCATACCGCCACTGACTCACCCACTCATTCATCCACACAGATACTCAGATACCCATACAGGTACTCAGACAACCAATCAATCACCCATACAGCCACTCACATACCCATATAACTGTTAGACATCAACTGACAGACTGATACAGACATTCACACAACCAGTCACTCACCCATATATTCACTGAGACACCTAATCACTCACTTATACAGTCAATCATGCACAAACTGAATCATCCATACTGGCACTCATACACCCAGTGATTTACCAATACACCTTGGTATATATATTTAACACTCTTAAACTTTATGAAAAGACTCAGTCACTGGATGATGTCATCAGTGATGTCATTTGAGATTTCCTCAGTGATGTCATCAGTGATCTCACTGACCATGTCATGAGTGATGCAATATGTGAGGTCATAAGCAGTGCATTGCGGGGGTACAACTTATAGTTAGCTCAGCTAACCATAACTGCTGAATTTCTCTGGTTTTGTATGAGTGAAATGTCAGTCTAACTATAATGTCCCTGTAACCTTTCGTTTTTTCAGTGAATATATCTATATATACACCTAAAGAAAACAAAGATTACAGGGACGTTATAGTTAGGCTCAGATTTCACTTGTACAAGACCAGTGAAATTTAGCAGTTATAGATACCTGAGCTAACTATAACTTGTGTCCCCGCAATGCAATGTTTATGACCCCACATATTACATCACTCATGACATGGTCAGTGACATCACTGATGATATCTCAGATGACATCGCTGATGGCATCATCCAGCGAGTATAAGTATTTTGGAAGAGTTTATGATTGTTAAGCATATATATTAAAGTACTAGAAAAGTCAGTCTGTGACTGGATGCATGAGTCTCTTTCAGTGGATCTCTAAGTGGGCTTATGAGTGTCTGAGTGGGTCTATGAATGAATGTGTCAGAATATCAACGGGTCTGTGTGTGAGTGTCTGTATGGATCTCGGAGTGAGTCCATGAGAATATGACTGGGTCTCTGAGTGAGCGCATGAGTGTCTGAGTGGATCTGTGAGTGTATGTGGGAGTTGTTCTGGATCTATGACAGTGTGAATACCTCACTGAGTCTGTGAGTAGGTGCATGAGTATCTCAGTGGATCTCTGAGTGCATGCAACAGTCTCTCTGTGAGGCTGCGAATGGGTGGATAAGTCTCTGTGAGGGTCTATGAGTAGCTACATGAGTGTCTGAGTGGGTCTGTGAGTGAGTGAAAGAGTCTCTGAGTGTATCTGTGAGTAGGTGCATGAGTCTCTGAGTGGGTCTGTGAGTGGATTAATGATTCTCTGAATAGGTATGTGACTGGATGCGTAAGCGTCTGATTGAGTCTCTGTGTGAGTGCATAAGTGTCTGAGTGGTTCTCTGACCGGGTGCATGAGTCTCTCAGTGGGTCAGTGAAAGACTGCAAAAATGTTTGAGTCAATCTGTGAGTGGATGTGTGAGTCTCTCGGTGGGTAAGAGAGTGGCTACATAGGTGTCTGAATGGGTCTGTGAATGAGTGCATGGGTATTTGAATGAATCTCTAAGTGGGTACATGAGTCTTTGAGTGGGTCTGTGAATGGCTGCATGTGTCTCAGTGGATCTGTCAGTGGGTGCATAACAGTCTCAATAACTCTGTGAGTTGGTGTAGGAGTCCCTGAGGGCATCTGTAAGTGGGTGTGTGAGCATCTGAATGGGTCTGTGAGTGAGTGCCTGACTGAATGGATCTGTGAGTTGGTATATCAGTGTCTGCATGCCTCTGTGAGTTGGTGCATAAGTCTGTGAGTGGGTGTGTGAGTGAGTATTGGGTCTCTGACAAACTCTCACTAGGTGCATGAGTCCTGAGTAGGTCTCAAAGTTGGTGTGTGAGTCTCCAAGTGCATCTGTGAGTAGATGCATGAGTCCCTGACTTCATCTGTAAGTGGGTGCATCAGTATCTCAGTGGATCTCTGAGTGGGTGTCTGAGTGGGCCTGTGAGTGGGTTTGTAAGTCTCTAAGTGGGTCTGTGAGTAGATGTGTGAGTGTCTGAGTGGGTCTATTAATGGGTACATTAGTGTCTGTGTGGGCCAGTGAATGGGTGCAGAAGTCTCTGAGTGGGTCTGCGAGTGGGTGCATGACTCTCAGAGTAGGTCTCTGACTGGGTGGATGATTTCCTGAGTGAGTCTGTAAGTGGGTGCATGAGTGTATTAGTGGATCTGTGAGTGGGTGTATGAGTCTGTGAATGGGTGTATTGCTCTCTCAGTGTGTGCATCATTGTTAGAGTGGGTCTGTAAATATTTCATTTATTATTTTTTATTTTTTTGCTGATATTCGTGTATTCGCCGCAACATTACATGGGGCGTGATGGCAGTCGCTACGAATTCATGAATATTGTGTGTAAAAAAAAAACTGTTTAGGGACATATTATACACATGTGGAGTTCCTCAAAGTTGCTTATATGCTTCCCATGGGGTCAGGACACATCCAACCCGACCCGTTATACCAATTTTCGCCATTTTATTTCAGCCCTGGACACTGTTCCGATGATGTAAAATGGCGGACACAACTCTCTGCTCAGGTTGGGGCCCGGCAATCACGGCATTCCTGTTGGAGCAAAATCATCACAAAGCAGTCGCGAGCGCAGATAAACAAACTTGGATTTCTCCACAGCTACCAAACAGATTTACACCAAAAACACAAAAACACAATCTGAGTCCCAAAAGCTAGCTTTCTGCCAAATTTGATGTAATTCTGTCCAGTGGTTCGGGCTGTAGCTGTGTTCAAAATCCACGAGGGTATTAACTTGGGGAAAACGCATTTTGGGACCCCCTTTTCCTCAGCCCCCACATGATAAATCACCCCTAAACTATCAAGACAGCAGCTGAAGTGAGCATCGTATTAGTTTTGAAAAATTTGTGAAGTTTCATCAAACGGCGTCAAAGATATTAGTGAAACAAAAAATGCTCTACGTATGGAAACTAGGTCTTAACAATAACTACCTACTGCTGACCTCTAGTAGATAGTAATTATATATATATATATATATATATATATATATATATTATTATCTACTGGCGGTCGCCAGTAGATAGTTATAGTTAGGACCTATTTTCCATAGGAAATCCGCGACATTCTATTTGAAATAACTCTTGCGCTGGTTGACGAATCTTCGCGAAACCTTCCAACTTGTTGGGGCGCTCCGCTCCGCTCCTAGCCTGAAAGTCTCGGGTTGATTCGTCAAGCGGGGCCGAGAAAAAGGGGGTCCCAAAACGCGTTTTCCCATTCATTTTTCCATAGGATCCTTTCATTGCGGCTACAGCCCGAACTGCTGAACGGAATTACACCAAATTTGGCAAAGAGGTAGCCCTTGGTTCAGAGTTGTGCCTTTTGCTTAAATGGTGTAAATCCGTTCAGTAGTTTCTGAGAAAATCACAAATAAAATCACATATATATCTATGGCCGAGTAGGGTCCCTCCCTCCCGATCACGAGCTGCATGCTAATTGGCTGTCAACACTCCAAATCAGGAAGTGTTGGCAGCCATTTTGTCCCTCGGTAGAACCGAGGGACAGAAACAAGTGTGCAAAGCGCAAAAGGGGGAAGGGTAGAAACACCCTGACCCCTAGGTCTGCTCAGGGGTCGCACAAGGACCCCTGGGCAGAAAAAAGCATTTTTTAACAAATAAAAAAAATAAAAAAAACAACAACAAAATCGGCGGGATGCGCTTAGGGTGCGCGGATACCGCCGAGAAAAAAAAAATGAAGCGCGGTCTCCCGCGCTTCGTTGTTAATTGGCCCCCGGGTGGGCCAAGTCCTGGGGGCATGCGGGGGGGGGGTATTTATAATATGTGGGGGGCCTCTAAGGCCCCCCCAAGCCCCAGGGACCGCCACCCCCCGGGGCTTTAAAAATAAATGGTGCGGGAGGGCTCTGAGCCCTCCCGCAGCCCCGGGGACCGCCATCCCCCGGGGCTTCTTTTTTAAAATTTAAATCACCTGTGGGGGGGGCTCCAGCCCCCCCACACGCCCCGGGGACCGCCACCTCCCCGGGGCACTAACAAATTTAAAATGGGGGTCCGTTTTGGACCCCCGAATCCCCGGGTACCACCACCTCCCCGGGGCTTTGCAGATGTGGGGAGGGGAGCCGCGCGGCCCCCTCCTGGAGCCCTTGATGACCCTGGGGACCACCACCCCCAGGGCCGGCTCCTGCAGTGTCCCGGGTGCCTACCCCGGGACACTGTAGTTTGCTATGACAGGACGGGACCTCGCAGCTCCCGTCCTGTCATAGCAAACTGCTTTGGATTTTGGAAGAGAGAGCAGGAAACCTGCTCTCTCTTCCAATCTCTTCCAAAATTCAAAGACAATTGCTTTTCCACATGGGGAGCTGCATCTTAGCAGCTCCCCATGTGGAAAAGCAATGAAGGCTCCCGAGGGACGCGGGGAGCCGGCGGGACCGTGGGAGGATTGGGGACCCCCCCATGGTCCCCAACGGAGAGGGCCAGCCCCGGGGGATGGGGTCCCTGGGGCTAGTAGTGGCTCGGGAGGAGGCCACGTGGCCCCCTCCCCAAATGTTAATTTAAAAACAAAACAAAGGCCGGCCTCGGGGATGGGGTCCCCGGGGCCATAAGTGGCCTAAGGAGGGGCAACACAGCCCCCTCCATAACATTTAAAAAAGAAGAAGGCCATGCCCCGGGGATGGGGTCCACGGGCCGATTAAGGCCTGGGGAGGGGGGCCACGCGGCCCCCTTTCAATTTTTTTTTTTTTTTTAAAACAAAATATTAGGGGCAGGCCCTGTGGGATGGGGTCCCCAGGGCCAAAAATTAGAAAAATAAGGGGGGCCACACAGCCCCCCTTCTTAAAAAAAAAATAAAAAAAATACCGGCATCGCGCCGGAGGCCACGCCCTCCTTGGAGCACTCTGCAAACGCGCCCTGGCGCGTTTGCAGATGGGGAACGAATTCCCCTTGAATACTGGGGTCTCTGGGGCCAACTAGCCCACCAGGAACCTCCAGTATGCGCTAGGGGCTGCGTTGCACAGAGGTGTACAGAGGCCACGCCCCTTTTACACCTCTCTGCAACGCAGCTCTGTGGCGCTTTTTGGAGGTACATGGTGGGCTAGTTGGACTCCAGGGACCCTCAGGATTCAAGGGGACTTAATCCCCCAACTTAAAACGCGCCACGGGCGCGTTTGCACAGATGTCACCTCAGGCCCCGCCCCCTCCCTTCACCATTGTGCAAATATTCCTCTAAAATCAGCCGAACTACGAATTCCGATTTACTCACCTGTTATCAGGAGAGACCTCAGTGCTGCATCTTTGAGTCCAGTACTGATCCTGAAAAGTAATTTTAACCGTACTTACCAGTAACTTGAATTTCCTTCCATAGGCTAACATTGACTGGTTTCACTTGGAAATTCTTCTAAGTGTTGAGTTTTGGAACTTTATAATATTCCTCTAAAATCAGCTGAACTACGAATTCCGATTTACTCAACTGTTATCAGGAGAGACCTCAGTGCTGCATCTTTGAGCCCAGTACAGATCCAGAAAAGTAATTCTAACGTACTTACCAGTAACTTGTATTTCCTTCCGTAGGATATCATTGCCTGCTTTTTGCTGAAAAAGTTTCAAAGTGTCGATTTTTGAAACATACAAATATTCCTCTAAAATCAGCCGAACCACGAATTCCGATTTACTCACCTGTTATCAGGAGAGAACCCAGTGCTGCATCTTTTAGCCCAGCACTCACCCTGAAAAGTAATTCTAACCGTACTTACCAGTAACTTATATTTCCTTCCATAGGAATCCATTGTCTGGTTTTCAGCAGAAAAGTTTCAAAGTGTCGATTTTCACAAACTACAAATATTCCTTAAAAATCGCCTGTATGACTTAAACGCATTCTTTCAACTGTTTACAGGAGATGCACCAGTGCTGGATCCAGGATCCAACACTGAGTAAGAAAAAGTAACGATAACACTACTTACCTGCTAAGTAAATTTCCTCCCATAGGATAACATTGGTGATTCTATGTGAAAAAGTTTCTAAGTGTCAACTTTTAAAATACAATAATATTCCTTAAAAATCACTACTGTAACCAAAACGCTTTTACTCAACTGTTTACAGGAGATGTCCCAGGACTGAATCTAGGATCCAGTCCTGTGATTAGAAAAGTAATACATAAAGTAACTAATTGCATTTAACTAGAAATTCACATTGAGCTCAATGTTGCATTGTGTTTGAAATTGTGTTGCCCATTGCAACAACTGTAACTACTGTACTTAAAAGTCTATTGCCTATTTGCAAAGTATTTAAACTAAAGTAAATCATTCTGAGAAAGTATATTTTGTAATGTAATGTATAATGTAATTACAATGTAATTTAAAAAATAAAATATCTAAAAATAAATAGTTTAAAAAATGTAGTAAATCAGTATCAAAAAAATAAAAATAACAATTAATACATTTAAAAATTGTCATTTACAAAACCTTTGAAATTCACTGAAAAAAACCATAGGTTTCAGACATGTTATAGTTAGGAATTAGCATTTAAAAACCTTTGAAATTCACTGAAAAACCATAGGTTTCAGGGACAGTTATAGTTAGTTGGACATTGCACTCGTACAAAACCCGTGAAATTCCCCGTTATAGTTAGTTCAGCTAACTATAACTCGCGCCCCGCAATGCACTGCTGATGGTGTCACATATTACATCACTCACGACATGGTCAGTGACATCACTGATGACATCACTGATGACATCTCAAATGACATCACTGATGACATCATCCACGTGATAATCTGATGCACCTCCTCACACCCTAATATAACCTTTGATACACTCACTCTAAATTACAGACTGCCATTCGCAAAACCATAGACACTCCAACACCAATAACTACATAGCCACTCACTGATTCTTAGGTCTACACACACATCCACTCACTCACCCGTACAGTCACTCATACTTACGGTCACTCAGTACAGGACTATCATATGCACTCATACTCCTATATAGACCCTCAAACACCGCCACTCATCCATAGAGGTACTCACACACCTAGTCAGTCATGCAAATAATTAAACACACTGCCATTTACTCACCTATACAGTTATACACACACACCAGCTCACTTACTCATACAAATACTAGCACATTCTTACGCTCTTATACAATCACTGATACAAGCACACACTCATCCATACAGTCACTCTCACAATCACAATCACACACTCTCGCTTATAGCTATTTATATACTCCAACACACATATATACTGCCTTTCACATATGTAGTTACTCACACATGTACCACTGGGACATACATTCACTCACTAACACACTCTTACACACACTTACCCACCCATACAGTCTATCACAGATGCACTCTTGAAACCATCCACCCAGTGAATCACCAACTCACACATCTATGCACAGAGTCGCACACACCCCACCCACACAAACACTCAGGCACCCATACAGATACTCAGACAACCAATCAATAACTCATATAGACACTCATGTAGCTATTCACAAACCCATGCAGCCACTAACACAGCAATAGACAGACGGATACAGACATTCACCCAGTTTAGTCACTAACCCATGCATTCAGTAAGATACGTTTAATCACTCACTTATAGAGGTAGTCACGCACCTACTAAATCATCCATACAGACACTTATACACCCACTCATTCTTCAATACGCCTTTCCCTATATATATTAAAAATATTTAAACTTTACAGAAACACAGTCACTGGATGATGTCATCAGTGATGTCATCAGTGATGTCACTGACCATGTCATGAGTGATGTAATATGTGACGTCATCAGCAGTGCATTGCGGGGGCGTGAGTTATAGTTAGCTGAACTAACTATAACGGGGTAATTTCACGGGTTTTGTACGAGTGCAATGTCCAACTAACTATAACTGTCCCTAAAACCTATGGTTTTATCAGTGAATTTGTAAGGTTTTTTAAATGCTAATTTCTAACTATAACGTGCCTGAAACCTATGGTTTTTTCAGTGAATATATATATATATATATATAAATTCACTGAAAAAACCATAGGTTTTAGGGAAAGTTATAGTTAGTTGGACATTGCACTCGTACAAAACCCGTGAAATTCCCCGTTATAGTTAGTTCAGCTAACTATAACTCGCGCCCCACAATGCACTGCTGATGACGTCACATATTACATCACTCATGACATGGTCAGTGACATCACTGATGACATCACTGACATCATCCAGTGACTGTGTGTTTCTGTAAAGTTTAAATATGTTTAATATATATAGGGAAAGGCGTATTGAAGAATGAGTGGGTGTATAAGCGTCTGAATGGATGATTTAGTAGGTGCGTGACTGAGTCTATAAGTGAGTGATTAAATGTATCTTACTGGATGCATGGGTGAGTGACTAAACTGTGTGAATGTCTGTATCCGTCTGTCTGTTGTTGTGTAAGCAGCTGCATGGGTTTCTGACTAGCTAAATGAGTGTCTATATGGGTTATGGATTGGTTCTCTGAGTATCTATATGGGTGCCTCAGTGTTTGTGTGGGTGGGTGTGTGTGACTCTGTGCATAGATGTGGGAGTGGGTGATTCACTGGGTGCATGGTTTCAACAGTGCATCTGTGATGGACTGTATGGGTGGGTGAGTGTGTGTATGGGTGTGTTAGTGATTGAATGTATATCTCAGTGGTACAAGTGTGAGTAACTACATATGTGAAAGGCAGTATATATGTGTGTTGGAGTATATAAATGGCTATAAGTGAGAGTGTGTGATTGTGAGACTGGCTATATGGATGAGTGTGTGCTTGCATCAGTGATTGCATAGGAGCGTAAGAATGTGCTAGTATTTTTATGAATAAGTGAGCTGGTGTGTATAACTGTATAGGTGCGTAAATTGGAGTGTGATTAATTATTTGCATGACTGACTAGGTGTGTGAGTACCTCTATGGATGAGTTGCGTTGTGTGAGTGTTTATATAGGTGTATGAGTGCATATGATAGTCCTGTGCTGAGTGACTAAGTATGAGTGACTATACGGGTAAGTGAGTAGATGTGTGTGTGTAGACCTAAGAATCAGTGAGTGGGTATGTACTTATTGGTATTGGAGTGTGTATGGTTTTGAGAATGGCAGTCTGTAATTTAGAGTGGGTGTATCAAAAGTTATATTAGGGTGTGAGAAGATGCATTAAATTCTCACATGGATGATGTCATCAGTGATGTCATTTGAGATGTCATCAGTGATGTCATCAGTGATGTCACTGACCATGTCATGAGTGATGTAATATGTGACGTCATCAGCAGTGCATTGTGAGGCGCGAGTTATAGTTAGCTGAACTAACTATAACGGGGGAATTTCACGGGTTTTGTACGAGTGCAATGTCCAACTAACTATAACTTTCCCTAAAACCTATGGTTTTTTCAGTGAATTTCAAAGGTTTTTTAAATGCTAAACCCTAACTATAACAGGCCTGAAACCTATGGTTTTTTCAGTGAATTTCAAAGGTTTTTAAAATGCTAATTCCTAACTATAACAAGCCTGAAACCTATGGTTTTTTCAGTGAATTTCAAAGGTTTTTTAAATGCTAATTCCTAACTATAACATGTCTGAAACCTATGGTTTTTTTCAGTGAATTTCAAAGGTTTTGTAAATGACAATTTTTAAATGTATTAATTGTTATATTTATTTTTTTGATACTGATTTACTACATTTATTTAAACTATTTATTTTTAGATATTTTATTTTTTAAATTACATTATACATTACATTACATAATATACTTCCTCAGAATGAATTACTTTAGTTTAAATACTTTGCAAATAGGCAATAGACTTTTAAGTACAGTAGTTACAGTTGTTGCAATGGGCAACACAATTTCAAACACAATGCAACATTGAGCTGAATGTGAATTTCTAGTTAAATGCAATTAGTTACTTTATGGATTACTTTTCTAACCACAGGACTGGATCCTAGATTCAGTCCTGGGACATCTCCTGTAAACAGTTGAGTAAAAGCGTTTTGGTTACAGTAGTGATTTTTAAGGAATATTATTGTATTTTAAAAGTTGACACTTAGAAACTTTTTCACATAGAATCACCAATGTTATCCTATGGGAGGAAATTCACTTAGCAGGTAAGTAGTGTTATCGTTACTTTTTCTTACTCAGTGGTGGATCCTGGATCCAGCACTGCTGCATCTCATGTAAACAGTTGAAAGAATGCGTTTAAGTCATACAGGCGATTTTTAAGGAATATTTGTAGTTTGTGAAAATCGACACTTTGAAACTTTTCTGCGGAAAACCAGACAATGGATTCCAATGGGAGGAAATACAAGTTACTGGTAAGTACGGTTAAAATTACTTTTCAGGATCAGTACTGGGCTGAAAGATGCAGCACTGAGGTCTCTCCTGATAACAGGTGAGTAAATCAGAATTCGTAGTTCGGCTGATTTTAGAGGAATATTTGCACAATGGTGAAGGGCGGGGCCTGAGGTGACATCTGTGCAAACGCGCCCCGTGGCGCGTTTTGAGTTGGGGGATTAAGTCCCCTTGAATCATGAGGGTCCCGGGGTCCAACTAGCCCACCCTGTACCTCCAGTATGCGCCAGGGAGCTGCGTTGCAGAGAGGTGTTCAGAGGCCACGCCCCTTTTTGCACCTCTCTGCAACGCAGCTCTGTGGCACTTTCTGGACGTACCTGGTGGGCTAGTTTGCCCCCAGGGACCCTCAGGATTGAAGGGGATTTCATTCCCCATCTTAAAATGCGCCACGGGCCTGTTTGCACACATGTCACCTGAAGCCCCGCCCCCTCCCTTCACCACTGTGCAAACGTGACCCGTGGCGCATTTTAAGTTTGGGGATTAAGTCCCCTTGAATACTGAGGGTCCCTGGAGTCCAACTAGCCCACCATGTACCTCCAAAAAGCACCACAGAGCTGCGTTGCAGAGAGGTGTAAAAGGGGCATGGCCTCTGTACACCTCTCTGCAACGCAGCCCCTGGCGCATACCGGAGGTTCCTGGTGGGCTAGTTGGCCCCCAGGGACCCCCAGTATTCAAGGGGAATTACTTCCTTTCTTAAAACGCGCCACGGGGCGCGCTTGCACAGATGTCACCTCAGGCCCCGCCCCTCCCTTCACCATTGTGCAAATATTCCTTCTAAAATCAGCCGAAATACGAATTCTGATTTACTCACCTGTTATCAGGAGAGACCTCAGTGCTGCATCTTTCAGCCCAGTACTAATCCTGAAAAGTAATTTTAACCGTACTTACCAGTAACTTGAATTTCCTTCCATAGGCTAACATTGACTGGTTTCACTTGGAAATTCTTCTAAGTGTGGAGTTTTGGAACTTTAAAATATTCCTCTAAAATCAGCCGAAATACGAATTCCGATTTACTCACCTGTTATCAGGAGAGACCTCAGTGCTGTATCTTTCAGCCCAGTACTGGTCCTGAAAAGTAATTTTAACCGTACTTACCAGTAACTTGAATTTCCTTCCATAGGATATCATTGCCTGCTTTTTGCTGAAAAAGTTTCTAAGTGTTGATTTTTGAAACATACAAATATTCCTCTAAAATCAGCCGAAATACGAATTTCGATTTACTCACCTGTTATCAGGAGAGACCTCAGTGCTGCATCTTTCAGCCCAGTACTGGTCCTGAAAAGTAATTTTAACCGTACTTACCAGTAACTTATATTTTCTTCCATAGGAATCCATTGTCTGGTTTTCAGCAGAAAAGTTTCAAAGTGTCGATTTTCACAAACTACAAATATTCCTTAAAAATCACCTGTATGACTTAAACGCATTCTTTCAACTGTTTACAGGAGATGCACCAGTGCTGGATCCAGGATCCAACACTGAGTGAGAAAAGTAACGATAACAGTTTTTACCTGCTAAGTGAATTTCCTTCCATAGGATAACATTGGTGATTCTATGAGAAAAAGTTTCTGTGTCAACTTTTAAAATACAATAATATTCTTTAAAAATCACGACTGTAACCAAAACGCTTTTACTCAACTGTTTACAGGAGATGTACCAGGACTGAATCTAGGATCCAGTCCTGTGGTTAGAAAAGTAATCCATAAAGTAACTAATTGCATTTAACTAGAAATTCACATTGAGCTCAATGTTGCATTGTGTTTGAAAATGTGGTGCCCATTGCAACAACTGTAACTACTGTACTTAAAAGTCTATTGCCTATGTGCAAAGTATTTAAACTAAAGTAATTCATTCTGAGAAAGTATTTTTTGTAATGTAATGTATAATGTAATTACAATGTAATTTAAAAAATAAAATATGTAAAAAAAAATTCTAAAAATGTAATAAATCAGTATGAAAAAAATTAATATAACAATTAATACATTTAAAAATTGTCATTTACAAAACCTTTGAAATTCACTGAAAAACCGTAGGTTTCAGACATGTTATAGTTAGGAATTAGCATTTAAAAAACCTTTGAAATTCACTGAAAAAACCATAGGTTTCAGATAAGTTATAGTTAGAAATTAGCATTTAAAAAACCTTTGAAATTCACTGAAAAAACATAGGTTTTAGGGACAGTTATAGTTAGTTGGACATTGCACTCGTACAAAACCCGTGGAAATTCCCCGTTATAGTTAGTTCAGCTAACTATAACTCGCGCCCGCAATGCACTGCTGATGACGTCACATATTACATCACTCATGACATGGTCAGTGACATCACTGATGACATCACTGATGACATCTCAAATGACATCACTGATGACATCATCCACGTGATAATCTGATGCACCTCCTCACACCCTAATATAACCTTTGATACACCCAATCTAAATTACAGACTGCCATTCGCAAAACCATAGACACTCCAACACCAATAACTACATACCCACTCACTGATTCTTAGGTCTACACACACACATCCACTCACTCACCCGTACAGTCACTCATACTTATGGTCACTCAATACAGGACAATCATATGCACTCTTACTCCTATATAGACACTCAAACACCGCCACTCATCCATAGAGGTACTCACACACCTAGTCAGTCATGCAAATAATTAAACACACTGCCATTTACTCACCTATACAGTTATACACACACCAGCTCACTTAATCATACAAATACTAGCACATTGTTACGCTCTTATACAATCACTGATACAAGCACACACTCATCCATACAGCCACTATCACAATCACTCACTCTCGCTTATAGCTATTTATAAACTCCAATACACATATATACTGCCTTTCACATATGTAGTTACTCACACATGTACCACTGGGACATACATTCACTCACTAACACACTCTTACACACACTTACCCACCCATACAGTCTATCACAGATGCACTCTTGAAACCATCCACCCAGTGAATCACCCACTCACACATCTATGCACAGTCGCACATACCCCATCCACACAAACACTCAGGCACCCATACAGATACTCAGACAACAAATCAATAACTCTTATAGACACTCATGTAGCTATTCACAAACCCATGCAGCCACTTACACAGCAACAGACAGATACAGACATTAACCCAGTTTAGTCACTAACCCATGCATTCAGTAAGATACGTTTAATCACTCACTTATAGAATTAGTCACGCACCTACTAAATCTTCCATACACACACTTATACACCCACTCATTCTTCAATACGCCTTTCCCTATATATATTAAAAATATTTAAACTTTACAGAAACACACAGTCACTGGATGATGTAATCAGTGATGTCATTTGAGATGTCATCAGTGATGTCATCAGTGATGTCACTGACCATGTCATGAGTGATGTAATATGTGACGTCATCAGCAGTGCATTGCGGGGCGCGAGTTATAGTTAGCTGAACTAACTATAACGGGGAATTTCACGGGTTTTGTACGAGTGCAATGTCCAACTAACTATAACTGTCCCTAAAACCTATGGTTTTATCAGTGAATTTCAAAGGTTTTTAAATGCTAATTTCTAACTATAACTTATCTGAAACCTATGGTTTTTTCAGTGAATATATATATATATATATATATATATATATAAAATCTACTTTATTATATCTACTAATATCCAAGTTGGGGATTCCTTACCTTATATATACTTATCTTGCATTGTAAAGGCATTCATGGTGGTAAAGGCAATGCATGGTAAAGGCATTGCATGGTAAAGGATGTGTTGTAAAGGCATGCCTTGTAAACACATGCATTGTACTATCGTACAACCTTCTTTTATATGCCATAAAGTACCTGTTCCATTCTCCCCATTCTAGTTTATTTTCAATGCAATTATTTATTGTGATTTTGACCCCTATTTTATTTTCATTCTTCTCCTCCATCCACTCAGCTACTTGCAGTTTACTTATCTCTTTTTTAAGTTTTAAAAGAGAAACTTTTTGAATTCATGAAAAAGTACTACAATCATAGAAATATAGCAGTAGAAAAAAGAAAAAGAATGAGATCAGTAAAAAGAAGAGGGGTACTTATGCACAAGTTAAATAAAATTACCTGAATGTCTGATCGAAAACGACAAAAAAAAAGCATTAAGACATGTATCAAATAGTAAACAATATATAAGAAAAACAATGCAACCAAAAATGCAAGTCAGGGAGGTTTAAGTACTTCTTGAGTTGCAGGTAAAAGTGCAAAAATCTTGCGGCAGAATCATCAAAAAACGGAGTAATTGGTGTCCATGGTACTTGCCACTTTAAAACATGAGACACAGGTTGCTCATAAACCATATCTAACCTAAAGAAGCTCTACGCGTCTTTTCATCCGACACAACTAGATGGCTAGTCTTCTCACTATCTAGATACCTGCTATATGCATGGTGGAGAAGATCTAGAATAGTCAACAGTATTGTTAAAAAATCATGACCTCTTTCTGAGAAAGGTGGTTGATAGGTCACTCAGATTGTTGATATGAATTTTAAAAAAGGGGGCCGTTATTTAACTGATGTACTAGCCCACAAAAAGATGTTAAATTCTCTTTACCCCATTTTTAAAACAGTATTTTTAGATCATTGATGGGTTATTACTATGTTATTCATGTTATAACTGTACCTTAAACGTAGACTGAATTGGAGTATAAAAATATGAAATGTTGTAGTTTATTCTTTTAACTTTTGTATTTCATTTTTAAATTGTGGTGTACTTATATAATGAAATGTTTTAATATGAATGATCATGCTATTGATCGAATAAACTACTACTACTACCGTATCTAATCTATGATTATAACAGATTGCCTACCACCATACTTTAGATAACAATTGCTTAGAGTCCTTCCAATGCTTAGTAATTTGTTGAAAAGCAATTGCTAACAAAAGGTCTACCATTTGCACATTAAATCAAACACTAGCCCATACATTAGAAACGGTTCCTTTTAAGAATACATTTAAAATAGAATAAGGAATATTTTTAAAAAAAATATGAAATTATTTTGAGCCCAAACTTGTAGCCAGAAAGTAGAAACATAGGGACAAGTAAATATTAGGGGCAGCGGTGTCCCCTCCATTAGGGCGGAGGAGTGCCGCCCCCTGCTACCACCCGCAAATAAAACAATAATAAAATGGATTTTAAACCTGTTTTATTATCGTTTTATTTTTATCCTGCTGGAGCTGCCCCAGGACTCTGACGAGTCTTGGGGGTGGGTCCAGCGGGATGACACTGTGGTGGAGGAGTGATAGTGCACTCCCTTGTCCCTTCACTGCGCATGAGGGTTTGGCCGGCTGTTTCAGGCCAGCCAAACACCTCATGCGCAGTGAAGCTTTCTCCAGCCACGGATGCGTTGCTGGGGCTGGAGAAAGCAGGCACAGGCTCCCAGTCTGCCTGGGAGCGCAAAGTCTCAGCGCTCAAGGCCAATCCTGACACTGCTTCCATGCTGCGTCATGATTGGCCGCAGTGCAGTCTGGGAGCCTGTCCTAGAAGCAGGAAGAGCGCGATGGAGCGGATGGCCGAGGTGATGGCGATCAGGTAAGTTTATTATTTTTTTTTAAAATGTTGTCCCCCAAAACCCCCTCTAGCTCCCTCCTCCACCCTGCCCCACCACTTTGGCACAGGACATGCCGCTGTTGATTAGGGTGCTTATTTACAAGCCCATTTCGCGGCTGGTGTGCCACTTTTATTGATGCACCGGCAGCACAGTGGGCTTCCCCATATTTACAAGGCCATATAAAGTCACCCTGTGTGACTTTTAATAGACTTGTAAATTTGTTTCCCTTTCACTCATAACTCTTCATGAAAGGGGTGTTCCATTGGTGTTAGTGTGGGTGTTCACACGCAACATCCATGGAATGTGACTCATTACCAGATTTACATAATTTTGTCCCTTCCTGCACAAAATCATTCACCCCTCAGCGCAGGCACCCTTGCAAAATGACGCAAGGGTGTCTGCACTGGTGCACAGCTGCTGTTTGAGCGCCGGCACAGGGATAAAGGACAGGAATGCGCCGTTTCTTGTAGATACGGCACATTCCTGCCCTTTCATTTTGAACGCACGGCAGCACAGCAGAAAGGCTTGCTGCGCTGCAGTGCGTCAAAATCTTGTAAATGAGGTGCTGAGTGTTTGAGGTCAACGTGTTGTGCAGAGCACGTCCAACAAGTGTCTGGAGTGTCTGAATTAATCTTGTGAAGAAAAAGAGGTGTTATAAAAAGACTATTATTGACAAATAAATTGTTTGTTTTGTATTCGCTGTTCGAGAGGATTTCCTAATTTTGATCCAAATTTGCTTTCAGGCAAAAATAGGCAAAGTGGCCTGAAGATTATTTTCCCAAGCGAGTTCTGTTGGTGATTTAGTGCGAAAACTGATCGCATGTTGAAGAGTTGAATAAAGAAAAGAGGCTTTTGGATTTGTATATAAAAGATTAGTTAGGTTAATGGAAAGTGATGAATTAGTAAGGGATACAGACTGAAAGTGAGAATATGAAATAGAGATGATATCTTGTAGGATCAGAAATTTATGATGAGAAGCAGATGATAAACCAAATTTTATTGAAGCTTCTGAAAAAGAAATAAAAGTCATTATTATACAATTGTTTGACCCAAACTAACCCTTTTGACCTCCAGGATGGCCAGTAGATAGGTCTATTATTTATTTGTATAAAAAGATTATGCCAAATTGTGGAATTCATAAAAGTATCCAGATCTGTAGGATAGCATGGAGAAACAGAGATCATTAATTGACACACGTGTCTAAAGATCAGGGTGTATATTTTTGAGGTTTGCGCATAAAGGTGATCATTTCACAAAATGAGCAAGGAACTCTCATTCTAAGTCTATCTATAATGGAGTAAATGAAGATGGAGACAAAATCCAATGCACAGATTGTTTTAATGTACATGATTTGTGGTAATTAGCAAAATCTGGGAAATTTAATCCTTCCTCTGCTTTAGGGTGCTTCAATTTGGATAATGACATACGAGATTTTGTATTATTACATAGAAAAGATGATAGCATAGAACACATCAGTGAAATATGTAACTGGATATTAGAAATAGTAAAAAGAATAATAGGGACTAACATCATTTTAACAGTGTCTAACCTGCCCCACCAAGATAAGCGAAGAGGATGCCATCTAGATGTTAAGGAAGTAATCTTATGGATGCACACATCTAAATTGATGGAAAAGGAAGCATTAAGTGATTGAGTAAAGTAAAGACCAAGATATTTAATTTGATTAGGTTGCCATTTAAAGTTGTAAAAAGAAAAGGCATGCTTAAAGGTAAATTTATTTAAAAGGTAAGATTTTGCATTTGTCAGTATCTAATTTATATCCAGATGCAACCTCAGATGAAAAAGGAGGGAGGGAAGAATGGAGATTTGATATAAATAATAATATATCATCTGCATATGCAGTTCATTTGATGTGTTGAGCTTTATATGAAACACCATTAAGAAGTGAATTTTGTCTAATTCTAGAGAAAAAAGATTCAAGTGCGAAATTAAAAAGAAATGGAGAAAGGGGGCATCCTTTTCTTACTCCCCTTCCCAAAGGAAAAAAAACAGAAGTGAGGTCATTAGCACAAATGGCAGCTTGTAGAGACGAGTACAAGAGGGAAATAAAATAATGATTTTATGATCAGACCAAAACCAGCGAAGAGTGTGATATAGAAAAGACCAATTTACCCTATCAAAATCCTTCTCAGCATCTAGAGCAATGGCTGCCATGGTTTCAGGAAGATCAGCAGATTGAGATAATGTCAAAGAACAAAACGAGTGTTGTCTGAAAGAGATCTGCCTGAGACAAACCCAGATTGCTCCTTTCCTAGAGGATTAGGAAGAAAAGACTGTAATCTACAAGCCAATGTCTTAGGGAAAATGTTATAATCTAAATTGACTAAAGAGATGGGTCTGTAGTTTGTGCAATAGTATAGATCTTTACCATCTTTCGGTATAAGGCATATAAGTGCTTTTAGAAAAGAACATAAAGAGTCAGAAAAAGATTGGATTAAAGTAAGTGGTTTGGGTAAGAGAATTTGAGAAAAATGAATATAAAATTCTGCATTAAAATCATCAGGCCCTGAATCTTTATCTTTTTTAAGGGAAAGCATAGCAGGATATAATTCTGAACAAGACATCTCCTTTTCCAAAGATGTAAAATCTATTTGGGAAAAATCTGGTTTTTGAATAGAGGAGAGATACTGCAAAAAGTCTTGGTTTGAAGGTTAATGCTCAGGCGTGTAAAGGTTGGTATAAAAATTAAGAAATTGATCAAGAATATTGGAGTCAATTGAATAAGTCTGATCAATATCATCTATAATTGATTCAATAAATAGTCTATTTTTTCTCATTTTAAGATAATTTGCTAACAACCTACCAGACTTATTTTGACCTCCTTAATATTTGGCACTAGTTTTAAAAAGATAAGACGAGGCATTCTCAGTGGCTAATTTGTTAAAAATTAACTTAACCTTAATAAGTTGTAGCCTAGACTGCTGTGTGCAAGAAGTGTAATATGTATGTTTAAGACATTTGATATTCTGAAGTAATGTTTTAGAATGAGCCTGAGATGCTTTCTATTTTTTAGAGACAAACTTGATGTTAAAATCCCGAGCTGAGGCTTTAAAAGCATCCCAAATAGTATGAAAGGGAATAGTATTGGAAAGATTAAAATGAAAATATTCATGAAAAAAAGAAGTAAAGGAAGAAGTGAAATTGGTGTTGATCCAGCGATCCTGGGACTAACAAAATTTCATTTCCAGGGCCCAATTCATTACCTAACAAGCCCCTTCACACTGGGTGAGTGAGAATTTCTAAACTTACCAACATCCAATTACCATGTCATCTTAACATGAAATTTGTGGCAATGTGATCTTTATTTATGTAATCAGGGTTTGGCAAACCAATACTTGGATCTAAAAATACTCTCATAAACCAAAGATTAACACCTCTAATAAAGACAAACTCATTTGTGTATTTATAATGCTTTATCTAGATAATGTGTGAAAATTCTCATCAATGCCAATACAGTACGAATCATAGATCTTCACGAGAAACAAAAAAATGAGAAATGTCAATCATACATCTCAACAACAATACATGAGAGAGTGGATAGGCGTAGAGACAAAAGGTTCAGAAATAAAATACATTTGCAAATGATTATGCAAAATGCAGTTTTCTCTCTATACTAACCCAATAAGAACTAGGAAAACTACTCTCTGGCCATGAGAGCAGTAAGGCCCCTCAAAAAGATTTGAAAAGGCAAAGATTTAGTCAGGAATCAGCAGACAGGAACAGCCAGCTCAAGAATAGGAGACAGCAATAAGGGCCTCTTCTCACGCTAGATAGAAATCACGCAACGCCTCACCCCTCCCACCGGGAACCTCAATTATACCCTAAAACCCCAAAAGACCAACCCACATTTGTGTCAGAACAGAAAATGTATCCTCATTCTATTGGTTAAGGAAGGGGGTGTACTGTCCCATCACTCTCATCATGTCACTTTATTCTGAGACCTCATTGTTTGTTTATTCATCTTATCAACTTCCAGCCCAGGAAATATAAATTCAAGCCGCTGTCATAGTACCCATTTCCTCCATCCCGGTCATGTAACAACTTTTGTGCCTCGATTGTTCATTTACGCCGCTCTCTAAGGAAGTGTTCTTCTTCCGAAGATTATTTTGTTTCTCCATGCAAACTTTGGCAGGCACATAGGACCCGTGAAGGACGAACTGTCTTCCAGCTTCCTCTTCTCGCTCAGAATTAACCCGCATTTATTTCTAAAGTGTCTTTCAGGCCTTTTCTGCAGAGCAGAAAAACCATACTTCTACGGAAAACAAACAGTCATTATTAATCACTTATAATGCTATACCACAACGCACCCACCCTGTGTGCTGCATTTACCCATGCACATTCTAGATTAATATTATTTTCCTGCATGTATTAGTAAAGTGCAGTAAGGCAGTATTAGTCCTTTTATTTTTCCATCAGCCATAAGAGTTTGCAGCCTACTCCAACATTTTAATTTGCGCTTGCGCAGTAGCATTTTCCCTTTTGTTAGTCCTTTTCCCACATAAGTTTGCACGCCACACAATTAGTATTAATCACTAGAGGTTCAATTCGAGCAGGTTTCATTTCACGAAAACCCTGCTCCATCAACCTCCCTTTGATGGCGACTTTGAGCCATCATTACATAACCCACAAATACAATTTGTCACCATTTAGAATGCAGTAGTTCTCTTTTGTTTCAGCCCAACTCATCTATATCCTTGAATATCTCATAGTAATTCCTTCTCCTGTCTTCTAATTCTATTTCTTCTCTCTTTCTCTTTCTTGCTCTACGTTTAACATCTTGTGTCTCTTTCTTGCATCTACAACACTTGTATATCAGAAATATCATTAGTATCACTGTACCAACTGCAATGATTGGTGTTAATATTCTCCCTAGTAAACTATTAACAAAAGTAGAAAACCAGTTACCCAAGGAGGAGAAACCCTTACCAAGTTTCTCCCAAGCACCATCAGCCTTCAGTTCTGACAAATCTTCTCGAATATTTGTAATGTTTTTAATCTATCCCTCTAGACTCTTACTCTTATCAAGGATATATGTTCAACATTGTTGGATTTTCAACATATTACAGACTCCACCCTCTTTAGCCAATAATAAGTAATGGGCAAGTCGATTCTGCAAAACCATAGACCTAATTGCAACCATTTCAGTATCAATCATCAAGAACCCACCAGCAGTGTCCGTTGATAAACAATCAACCACTGTGGACAATTTTCTAATTTTGTGTGAATTTAGAATAACTCCAACTGAAGGTATCAATGCTCCAAAAATATCACCCACAATTTCTGAAACACTTATTCCCCTCTTATTACTTATTAACTCACTCTTTTCTTTAATTCCATGATTCTTGTCCAGGTGGTACACCTTGGGAAAGACAATTCCCATATAACAACACCCATACCAATGTGCAGGCAACCTATAATAAGCATTCTTACCACACACATATGTTCCGCCTCCTATTTCCCATCCACCCATTATTAAGAAAACATGATCACGCTCACTAGAACCAATGAAAGAGTTATTAAAATCAGTTTTTAATCTAAGCAAGCAAAGCTTCCCTCTATGATGCCAATCCAGGGTCATGGCAGCGTATGTCTCACCCTTCTTATAATGTTATGTTATGTTAATTGTATTTGTAGAGCGCATGGCTGCCCCCGCTTCGGGGCGTCCCAGCGCTAAGCCTGCACAGAGGAGGGCAGAGAGGGAGTAGACTACAGATTGGAGAAAAGCCATGTCTTGATCAGCTTCCTGAACGTCCAGTGGTCCTGCATTCTGCAGGCAGCACAAGGGCGGGGCCAGTGCCCTGAATGAGCGCCCTCCGGCTCGGGACCGGCGCACCCGCGGGACATAGGCCAAGTGTACGTCCGATGAGCGCAGGGCCCGGGCCGGAGTGTACACCGAGCAAAGATCGGTTAGAATTTGCGGACCCAGGCCATGCAGGATCTTATGTGTGGTACATAAAGACTTGAAATGAACTCTCTGTTCTATAGGTAACCAATGGAGCCGTCTGAGGAGGTCGGCGGCATGACAGTGTTTAGGTAGTGCAAAGAGCATGCAGGTAGCCGCATTCTGTGCCCGTTGAAGCCTTCTCGTCACGGCTTTATTAGCGCCCAGTAGTAGTCCATTGCAATAGTCCAAGCATGACAGCACGGTGGATTGAACAATTGTCTGTCGCGTGGGTGCATCAAATAGCCCCAGGATGGGTTTTAAGCCCCGTAGGAGACCAAGGCAGGTACCTGCCACAGCCTTATCTTGCGGTTCGAATGACAGGGCGCTGTCCATCAACACTCCCAGATTCTTAACCATACTTTTTGGCTGGGGAGGAGTGCCTAGGGCTTTAGGCCACCATTCATTCACCCATAGTTGGGTATCCCAACCAACCAAAAGCACTTCTGATTTTGCGGAGTTCAATTGTAAGTAGTTATTAGTCATCCATTCAGAAATGGCTGTAAGGTCACCTTGGAATTTCGCCTGGTCTAGTTTAGTATTGCTGGAGAAGGTAAATACCATTTGGGTATCATCTGCATATGATACCATAGCCATGTTCCGGGCTTTAGCTATGTTGAATAGAGTGGGGCTTAAGGCAGACCCCTGAGGGACACCACAGCGTAGAGGATCGACGTTGGAAGTGTAGGGGGGAGCAGAGACCTGGAAGGACCGATCGGTCAGGAAGGATTCGAACCAGGCCAAGGCCTTCCCAGTGACCCGATCTCCTCAAGCCGGTACAGCAAGATCCTGTGGGAGACCGTGTCGAAGGCCGCACTGAGGTCCAGCAGGATCAGTGCCGAGGTTCTGCCCTCATCCATAGCAGACCGCAGCTGCTCTGAGACTGAAAGTAGGGCCGATTCCATGCTATGCTTAGAGCGAAAGCCGTTTTGTGACTGTTCAAGAATCTGATTGGCTTCTAAGTATTGTGTTAGGATGCGATTGACATGAGACTCCATGATTTTGGCAAGGTATGGGAGCAAAGATATTGGGCGGTAATTTTCAGGAAAAGACGCATCCAGTGTAGGTTTCTTTAGCAGGGGGATTACTTTGGCGTGCTTCCAGGACTTAGGGATCCCTGCGACCGATAATGACCTGTTGATCAGCTCTCGGCCTTCCGAGAGGAGGCAATCATGAAATTTCCTAAAAAGGTCAGGTTTTAGAGGATCCTCAGGGGAACCTGATTTTACCTTGGCTGATAGGGTCTCCATGTCTTTGGAGGACATGGGCAGAAGGTCCTGGAGGGAGTAGGGCGTAGCTGCTGGGAGGGTGTTCCTCTGAAAAGCGGAAGAAGCCTTCTCCGCACAGAAGGTACTATAAATGCGATCCACCTTGCTGATAAAAAATTTGCAAGTGTCTCACATTGTAGATTGGAAGATATAACATTATCGGCAGTAAGTAGGGGTTTTACCAGTTCCTTCAGAATGGAGAAAATGGATTTGGTTGGGTTGCTGCTGGTAGCGATTACATTAGCATAGAACTTAGCTTTGGTATGCCGAACCAGTTTATGATGCAGTTTAACTGCATTCCTATAAGTGGATTTTGCTGCTTCCCTATAAGCCCATGGAGGTACATGAGACATCTGTTCAGCAGCTTTTCTCTTAAAATGTTGTCTTCTATCTTCTACCATATTAATAAACACTATTTCCTCTAAGCGCAAACTACAGGTGAGGTTATTCCTGTGCGCATATACTGTATCGATTGTTTTAGTTGAATGAAAGAATTCCCCCATGAACTCTGCATCCTTAGCACTATTTCCTCTATTCATGCTTCTTCTAATGGGAATTTCCGAAAATACTAAATCTAAATTAGAATAATATTGTAAACTACCCCTCTCATAAAACAGACTAGTTAGTACACTACAAGACACTCCATATGTTAGAGGTAAGTGATGATAGGTCACCCCCTCAGAGACAGACAATAGTAGTTGAATGCACACATAGCAATCTCTCGCATCCATCGTATCAAAATACTCGTAAAGCAACTTAGTAAAAACATTTAACGAAAAATCATTAATTGAGTTATCTTGATGATAGACACTGTCATCTGTCATCCTTTTCATGTTAATATGTGAATCTTCTTTAATATTATCCACATCTACTTTCTCACTCATCACACTATTAGTATTATTATTCCCATTAGTAGACAAAGTATGGCACAACAATAAGTGTTAACCACACCATCATTAGTAATAGAATACTAAAGAAGCAAGCATTAATACATCTTTGTTTTAAACTACGATTTTGATATCCAGTCTCTGTTGTATTTACCTCAGCCATTTCTAAAAAAAATTTACAACTAAAAATATATTTAAAAAAACAAATTAGTATATTCCAAATAAATTAGTGTATCCAAACACTTAAAGCCTTTTTGCTTCACCCCCTCTTTTTATTTTTTTAATCTTCACAGCCTTTTACTCAATTCTATATTTAATTTTCCACACTCCCCCGAGTGAACTCTCAATTTTCTGCACCCCAATTTTACACAGTTCTTTTAGGGTGGCTTGTAACCATTTGCGTGACTCAATTCTGTACCAGTGTTTTTTCTGCACTGATCTGTGTGCTCAGCTTCTTCGGACACCACATATGTCCATTCAGGTGCTGTGTATTTCTTATTCAGAACTCTTGTTCTTTTTCGAACTATATCTTCTTCTGAGTCACTTTGTTCAGTTTGGCTTGATACTTCTATTATCGTATCTGGTGATTTTTCTTTCAGAGTGTATTTCAGTCTTTTCACTCCTTTTGGCCACACACCACCTTTTCTGGCTTTCTTAATTTCCACCGTTTCAGCTTCAGAGCCAAGTTCACAACTCCTTTTATTTGATTCTTTTCTTTGTTGCACTTGCTTTTGGTCCTTATTCGACACTTCTCCCTCATTGACTTCAACAGCAGTCACACGAGACCCAGTAGCTGGTGCCCAATTTATTCGACTTTGCTCACGTTCAAGCTCAGGTTCACCTTCAGGCTCAACTTCAGGCTCAGCTTCAGGCTCTTCTTGACCCTCTGCCTGTTGCTGTTCTTCCTCTTCAAGTCTTTCAAGTGGACTTGGGACTCTTCTTGTATGGCTCGCGTGAATCCAGTTCGGCAAGCCACCACACTTTACTGCTGTCGTTGTAACCAGTATCACTTGATATGGCCCATGCCAACGTGGCTCCAAACACGACTTTCTCACATGCTTCTTCACCAGAATCCCCTCTCCTGGACTTAAATCATGTGCTTGTTCTTGCTGTGTTGTTGTTGCAACTTCTCCAACCTGATAAGACACAGAACGCACCACATCAGCCAATCCTTTGCAATAATCGAGCACTAGATCATCAGTAATATTCATCAGTTGATTTTCTGGTACAATTGGCTGTCTCATTGCTCTCCCCATTATAAGTTTGTGCGGGGACAATCCAGTCTATATCAGGAATGCTTCTCAGACTCATCAAGACCAAGAGTAAAGCATCTCGCCATTTCAGGGCTGTGGATGCACATACTTTTGAAAGTCTCGATGTTATAGTGCCATTTATTTGCTCGACCACGCCTGAGGCTTCTGGTCGATAGGCACAATGCAGCTTTTGTTCAATTTGTAGTGCTGTGCAAATCATCCGAATTATTTCATTATTAAAATATGTACCTCTATCCGTTTCAAAAGAGACTGGAAGTCCAAATCTGGGTATGATCTCTCTCAAGAGCAATTTAGCAACTGTTAGACTATCATTTCTTCTTTTTGGATATGCTTCTACCCAACGAGAAAACAGACAAACCACAACCAACACATATTTCAGTCCATTACAGGGAGGTATCTCTATGAAGTCAGCCTGTAACCGTGTAAACGGTCCTGCTGCTTTACCAATTCGTCCCCAACTAACAGTTTTTCTTCCTGGATTCTGCTGCTGACATACAGTGCATCTTTGACAAAGACTCTCTGCAACGACCCTGAATTTGGGATTGTACCAGGATTGCTTAAAAAGCCTAATCATTGCATCTCTTCCCACATGTGTCAATCCGTAGTACATCCTGGCCATTTGGGACAATAGGCAGTCTGGCATTACTGGCCTACCATCTGTACACACCCACACTTCATCCTCAACTCTTCGTGTACAACCTGATTTAATCCAAATTTCTTTTTCCTCCTCACTTGCTTCCCCTGTAATTGTCTAACTTCTTCCCATGACTCTACAGAAGAGAACATTAGGTGACAATTTGTATTTTGTTTTTCGTTTCCTTTGTTAATTGAAACTGAATTTTGTGCACAGGAACGAGCCACTTGGTCTGCGTATCTGTTGCCACTCGTTACATAATCATTTCCAGATTTATGTGTCGGACATTTAACCACTGCAATCTCTTTGGGCAACTGTAGTGCAACTAGCAAATTTTTTACATCCTTACTATTTCTTATTGGGGGTCCTGAAGAAGTCAGGAATCCACGTTGCATCCACAATTGTCCAAAGTCATGTACTCCCCCGAAACCATATTGACTATCGGTGAATATGGTTACTCTCAAATTTTTGCCAAATATACACGCTCTGGTCAAAGCGACCAATTCTGAAATTTGGGCTGAATTTATCCCTTTTAGACATGATGCTTCAAGAACCATGGCCACTGTACACACACCATAAGAAGCACGCAAAGCACCTCTCTCATCTCTCAAACATGACCCATCTACAAACATCACGCAATCTGATTCTGGCAATGTTGTGTCTTTTATATCAGGCCTTGGTTTGGTGCACAACTCTGTCACATCCAGAAAATCATGATCTGCTTCATCCACTACTTCTTCACAACTTGTGCTCGGCAACAAGGTTGCAGGATTCGATGTTGTACATCGCGTCACAGTCACATTTTCAGCTCCCAATATCATTTTTTCATATCTAGTCAAACGACTACTTGTTAAGTGTTGAGTACGTGTCCTTGTCAATAGAATCTCAACAGAATGTGGCACATATACTCTCACTGGATGTCCCATCACAATTGATTCACTCTGCTCCAGACTCACACAAGTAGCAGCCACCGCTTTCAAACAACCTGGCAATGCTGCAGCCACTGAGTCCAAGGTAGCAGAAAAATATGCAACTGGACGAAGCGCCATTCCATGTGTCTGTGTTAAAACTGAAAGTGCACATCCATCTTTCTCACAACAGAATAATGAAAAGTCTTTGCAATAATCTGGCATTCCCAATGCAGGTGCTCAACAAAGACTGTCTCGCAATTCTACAAAAGCCTTCATGCTTTCCTCATCTAATTTGATTGGATCAACTACATCTTTGTGAGTCAATCTCTGTAATGGCTTGGCTATCAGTGAGAAACCACTGATCCACTGTCTGCAGTATCCAACCATACCCAGAAACATTCAAACTTCTTTCTGTGTTCTGGGAGGACCCATTTGCAAGAGCACAGCAATTCAATCTTGTGATACTTTCCTGACTCCTTTCTCAATTTTGTGTCCCAAATATTGAACCTCTTTTTGGCAAAATTGCAATTTAGCCGGTGACACTTTATGCCCACCTACTGCCAAATGGTTCAGTAGAGCAATTGTATCTGTCACACATGCTTCACGAGTCTTTGATGCAACCAATAGATCATCTATGTATTGCACCAATACCGAGTCTTCTGGCATTACTAATGACTCCAGACACTTCTTCAAAATCTGATTGAAAATTGAAGGACTCTCTGTATACCCTTGAGGAACTCGGCACCATGCCAAAACAGTCCCCGAACCGGAACGCAAAAAGATATTGGCTAGCCGGATGTAAAAATATCGAGAAAAATGCTTGGCACAAATCAATCACTGTGAACCATTCTGTATCACAGGAAATTTGATAAAGAATCACTGCTGGGTTTGGCACTATTGGACAACTAGGTACCACAATTTTATTCACCATCCTCAGGTCTTGGACAATCCTGTACTTTCCACTCGGTTTCTTAATTCCCATAATAGGTGAATTATAAGGACTCCCTAGTATATCTCTCAAGATACCTTGTTCAATAATTTGCTCAATCACAGGGGTAACTCCTGCAATAGTCTCAGGACTAATTTTGTACTGTGGCGTTTTTGGAAATTCTGCTCCGTGTTTGACTGAAATTTGAATAGGATCAACTCCCTTTATCAATCCATTGTCAAAAATCCCACACATCAGTCATCACTGTTTCTCTCAACTCAACAGGCAAATCCTTTGCAGTAAATAAAGGATATAAATCAGTCACTTCTGTCCCTTGCCTTGCCAACATCACTTTAAACGCAACATCCTCATCTGGCGTTTGAAAAGCAATGCCACAATGGTGCAATTCATCTTACATAACAAATCTCTACCTAAAAGGTTTACCAGACTTGTGTCACACACCACAATCCGATGCAAATCTCTAAACTCTCCAATGTGTACCTCCATTGGTTTTGTCACTGGAGTTTTAATAAGTTGGTTTGAAACTCCTACAACTTGGATAGTATCTCCCGAGAGGGGTAGGTTTGGAATTTCTGCTTTTCTCACAATTGAACGGGTAGCACCAGTGTCCACAAGGAATGTAATATCATTACCTTCAACTTTCCGATCCGCAAAAGAACCACACTGATCTACCTCTAGAGATGGGCCAAGCACGCACTCTTCCTCCCCTCTCAGGCACCGTCATTGAGATGTATCTGAATCACTCTCAGGACACTGTAGCCAGTACTGTGAAACCATTTGTACATTTTGATTCATACAAATTTTTCCACCCGCTTGAAATCCAGCATTCGCACTGTATCTTTGTACTTGAGCATTCACATTATTAGGCATAGGAGCTTGTGGTATTTGTACCTGTTGTACCTGCTGTACCTGTGGTGAAACTACCTATTGCTGCTGCAGCTGCTGTTGATTCACAACCACTTCATTCTGCATCTGTGGATTGAAATTTTGGACCATTCCAATATTTCCTAATAAAGTCTTACACTCGTTCTTCCAATGTCCCAACTTTACGCACGCATGACAAGGAAATCTCTTTTGCATAGCTTCTTTATTACCTTTACCTCTACCCTTTCCCTGAATCTGCACTTGAACACCACTATTTGTCATCACACCATTCATGTTAGGAATCTGACCACTTGGGAAATTCTGATTCTGTCCTTTTACTTGGAAACCTGTTTGAGAATAATCACCAAATTCCCACTTTTCTGTGCTGCCTTCACCTGTGCCCACATCATTTTCTCTTTCAATTTCTTATGTCTTGACTGGATATCATCACTACAATATTTTGCATACCTCAGAATTTCATCCACTGTCTTTTCTGCCAGCAAATCAGATGCTGTTGAATCATATTGCTAATCTCTGGTTTCAATCCAAACACAAACTTATATACAAAATGTCCCATATCTTTGTCAGTTATGCTCTCAAAACCACTATACTCTTTAAACACCTGCAAAAGTCTCTCATAATAAGCATGCACTGATTCTTTTGACTCCTGTGTCATTCTATCAATTTTAACCCAATCTGTTTCTTTTGGGGAAATTTTACTCTTCAAGTAAGTAATTACTTGATTATATTTCCTCATCACCTCTTCTGATGGCTCTCCAGTTTTAATATCTCTTGGACATTCTTCCTTCGGCCAGTCTACTGCAATTTTACACTCAGTCCATAAATCAGCTGGAACCACAATATCAAACAAACCATCCAAATCTTTCAACAAAACCTTTGAAACTTTTACAAACCTCTCCACCTGTTTGTACCATTCGACAGGCTTTTCTCTCAATCTGGGAAATTCATTTGTAAAAGACAATATATCCTGTCTTGACCAAGGAATGTGGACATATCCACCACCTGGAACGTCTCTAATTGGATATATCATTTCAGCTGTCACTGTCTCCGTCTCCGCCTCCCTCAACGGAAGCAAAGGAGATGCAGTCGCACCTTTATTCACAAGCATTTCTTCTTTCTTTTTCGCCCAACTGCCTTTCCAACGTTCCAATTCACCCCATCTCTTCAGGGTATTAATTAACTTTCTTATTTGCAAATGTTTACCTGAAGCATTCAGATTCTCTAGATCCTTGTCACTAAAATCCAATCTATATGTCTTTTGTAAAGCCGATTTTTCAATATCCACTCCATATGCCTGTGCAGCTTCTGCAAATTTCTCATGCAAATTCTTCGCTCTCACTGTAACATTCTTACACAAAAATAACATCTCTTCTTCCTGATATTTACCCAATCTCTCTGGACTAATTGTACCTAGAATCATTTCTTCCAGATCTGCTTTTAGTCTACTCACATCCACATTTGATTTAATCTTACTAGACGCCATCCCTCTGATCCAATCATCTAACTCCTCTGGTGATGGTCCTACTGAACCCTCTGATACAGGAGTTATTTCTTTCACATTCTGCATTAATCTCCTAGGGTCTACTTGCACACTTCTCTTTGGGGTTTCCATTTGTCTTTCTGTCGTATCAATTAATGTTCCCATTTCACTTACTCCAGAACTATTACTACTCCTGGCATTATTCATTGGAACTGTCAATGCATGTACTCGTTAAATATTCTGGCCCTCACTATACAATGAGACTATAGGTCCAATTGTCACTGGAACTGACAACGCTTCTGCATTCAAACTCATCTGATTAATTCTCTGCGTCAATTCTTCTTTCGCTTTATTAAGTACATCCACCTCTCTCTCTTGTGAAACATGTGCAGCCGACTGTGAAGCTAACGGAACTTGTGAAGCTTGTGAAATCTGCGGAACTTCTATTTCAATTAAAGGTGCATTTGGAGTAATCCTTTCCTGATCTTCCTGATATGGTGGAGGTCTATTCAATAACATCTCATCCAATAATTCATCATCAATCTCATTTGGATCTGGTTCTGTACTCTCTGCATTATTCTTTTTCTCTTTGCATTTTCCTCCAGCCTGATCTTCAGCAACAATCACTGGATATAATCCCTCTGAGATTACAACTCTCCTCCATCTCTTCATTTTGGCATCCCATTTCGCCTCAAGCGCCTCATACTGCATAGGTCTAGGATTTGGTCTCAACAGATTCATCTTATTCCTCAAATTCTCCAATACTCTCACATTAAAAGTACCATTCTCTGGGAAAGCTAAACACCCATCTCCTTCCGTATACTTCACCCAATTCTCCAACCATGTACACGTATGATAGCCACGCTCTAATGTCATAAAAGAAGCAGGCGAACCAGCAGGTGGTATAGGAACTCCCTCTCTAATAGGTATAGGCCTATCTTTTCGAAGGAAAGTCTGCAACATCTTTAATAACTTCATTTTAACCCCCTCTTTGTATTTTAAACTCCGAAACCAAGGAAATCCTTCTGTAATTCCACTCACGCTATTCGTTCACACTGTCCAATATCAGCGCGACTCGCACCAACCAACCAATAACAGCACAATACTCTCTGATTATGCTCCCGCTATCTGACCAATGTCAGCGTGGGTCTCGGTGACGTCAGTGTAAGTCCTACAACAGACCCTCCCTTTACAAAATAATACAGCAATGAACTACAAAGTTTTTTTCAAAATAAAATTATTAGACACGACACAAAACACTGCTACTTTGTCTGCTCCACTAGTAAAGAGATAGTTTGATCACCCGTAGAAATCCTTTTGCATCTAGTGGAATATCGACCAGCTTCACTCCACTCTCAATCAAGTGAAAGAACTCTTGGTACTACTTTAGATGCACTTTTTAAAGTTTCCAAATAATCTCTCACTATTACTAACTTCAGAATAGGTCCCTTACATAATATTAACAACCTCTTTCGTTGTTCAATATCACAACAACAGACAAAGCATTTCTCCATTGTGTTACTTTTCCACACTCTTCCTCTGCCCTGGAGGCTAAAAACATCCCGGGATCTTAGGCAACTCCGTACCCATTACTTCCAGACTACATAAAACAAAACGCTGATACAACATATTAGTAACCAAAATCATTAATTCAACCATTAAATTTGCCAAAATAATTAATTAAAACCATCAAGCTGCTACTAAAACTGATCTAGCGATCTGGGACTAACAAAATTTCATTTCCAGGGCCCAATTCATTACCCAAAAGCCCCTTCACACAGGGTGAGTGAGAATTTCTAAACTTACCAACATCCAATTACCATGTCATCTTCACATGAAATTTGTGGTGATGTGATCTTTATTTATGTAATCAGGGTTTGGCAAACCAATACTTGGATCTAAAAATACTCTCATAAACCAAAGATTAACACCTCTAATAAAGACAAACTCATTTGTGTATTTATAATGCGTTATCTAGATAATGTGTGAAAATGCTCATCAATGCCAATACAGTACGAATCATAGATCTTCACGAGAAACAAATAAATGAGAAATGTCAATCATACATCTTAACAACAATACATGAGAGAGTGGATAGGCGTAGAGACAAAAAGTTCAGAAATAAAATACATTTGCAAATGATTATCCAAAATTCAGTTTTCTCTCTATACTAACCCAATAAGAAATAGGAAAACTACTCTCTGGCCATGAGAGCAGTAAGGCCCCTCAAGAAGATTTGAAAAGGCAAAGATTAAGTCAGGAATTAGCAGACAGGAACAGCCAGCTGAAGAATAGGAGACAGCAATACGGGCCTCTCCTCACGCTAGGTAGAAATCACGCAACGCCTCACCCCTCCCACGGGAACCTCAATTATACCCTAAAACCCAAAAAGACCAACCCACATTTGTGACAGAACAGACAATTTATCCTCATTCTATTGGTTAAGGAAGGGGGTGTACTGTCACACCACTCTCGTCATGTCACTTTATTCAGAGACCTCATTGTTTGTTTATTCATCTTATCAACTTCCAGCCCAGGAAATACAAATTTGAGCCGCTGTCATAGTACACATTTCCTCCATCCAGGTCATGTAACAACTTTTGTGCCTCGATTGTTCATTTACGCCGCTCTCTAAGGAAGTGTTCTTCTTCCAAAGATTATTTTGTTTCTCCATGCAAACTTTGGCAGGCGCATAGGACCCGTGAAGGACGAACTGCCTTCTACCTTCCCCTTCTCGCTCAGAATTAACCCGCATTTATTTCTAAAGTGTCTTTCAGGCCTTTTATGCAGAGCAGATAAACCATACTTTTACGGAAAACAAACACAGTCATTATTAATCACTTATAATGCTATACCACAACGCACCCACCCTGTGTGCTGCATTTACCCATGCGCATTCTAGAATAATATTATTTTCCTGCATGTATTAGTAAAGTGCAGTAAGGCAGCATTAGTCCTTTTATTTTTCCATTCGCCATAAGCATTTGCGGCCTACTCCAACATTTTAATTTGCGCTTGCGCAGTAGCATTTTCCCTTATGTTAGTCCTTTTCCCGCATAAGTTTGCACGCCACACAATTAGTATTAATCACTAGAGGTTCAATTCGAGCAGGTTTTATTTTGTGAAAACCCTGCTCTATCAGTGTCCAACAGCAAGGAATTGTTGAATCTCCACCGTTTAGGAGAATCACTCTTAGGCAAAAGATCTAGTTGAATTGAAACTGGAGCATGATCAGAAATTAGGATGGTTCCAATGTCCGCAGAGTGAGTGAGATGATGTGAAATAAAAATATGATCTATCCTAGATTGTGTATGTAGGACTAGAGAAAAATACATGTATTTCCTCAGAGAAGGATTACATAATCGCCAAGCATCTGTCAAGAGTTGCTAATGCATGTACAAATGCTTTTTGTGATTTATTGGGAACATAGTGTGCTGAAGAGTGTATGTCTACAATGGGATCAACGCAATGATTGCAATCTCCTGCTAATATTAAATTATCATCTGAGTGCTGTAATAGTTTCTGGGCAATAGTAGACCAAAACTGACAATCAGGGCCAGTAGGGCCATACACATTGAAAAAAACAATAGGAACTTTGTTAATAGATATTGTAAGCAATAACCATCTCCCTTCTGAGTCTGATTCTTGTGTAAGCAATTGGACCTGTAAAGATTTGTGGCATAAAATGACACAATTTTTCTTACCATTACCTGGCGAAAAAACGCATCACCTACCCAGCACTTGTGGATTTTCATACAATCCTGTTCTTTAAGATGGTATTCTTGCAAAAATGCAATATGAGCATTAAGTTTTGACAAGTGTGTAAGGGCTCCTTGATGTTTGATAGGAGAGTTTAAGCCCATGAAATTCCAAGAAACTACTATGAAAAAACATTAAAAAAATTCAATGCAATTAATACAAACAGGCTTACCATTAAAAAGATTGAAAAGCATCATACAATTTGTTATAAATTATAAATTCAATAATAATGAAAAACGAAGTTACATGTCCAAAAAGAAATACAATATTTAAAATGATTGAACGAAAAAGCAAGAAAGTTAAAGAGGAGAGGTGAAAAGAATAAGACGCATAAGAAAGAGAGAGTATGAGAAGAAGAGGATAACAATATCAATCAACATACCTACGAGAAATGTTGATGAGGACGGACCACATGGGAAGATGGGACGTCGAAACCCCAGAGAAAAGGGAGGCACACGAAGGGCAATGAAACACATGGTGGGAGACAGGAACATGAGACAACACAAGATCAATCCTATAGGGTAAAAAGTACTATAATTAGTAGGAGGCATTAAATATTATTCAAAGAATGTTTCCAATACTATATCGAAAGCTCAAACCATAAGTTATCAACAGGATCACATCTATCTAAAATGTTGCATATTTCAAGCGACAAACAAGTACAGAAGTGGAAGCATAAAGTCAAAACCATGAAGCATTATTGGACAGATAAGGTGATGCAGTAAAATCCATATTCTCTGTTCTTTGACTTGCAAGAAATTCTTTCAAATGAGATGGATCTTCATAGGTAGTAGTCTTATTATTATACGTGACCTTGAAAAGACAAGGTGAAAAAGCCCAAATTGAGCTCCAAGAGAATGGAGCATCGGTCTCATACTCAAAAACTCCTTTCGTCAGTCTGCAGTAATCTTGGAATAGTCCTGGGAAAAAAATAAATCATGCCCAGACCATGATATACGTTTGAGTCTTCTGGCAGCTGAAATAACCTGCAGTAATTCCGTGTACTCTAGAAAATGCAAGATGACTCCTCGAGGTTTCCTAGAGGAGGCCGGCACTTTGGGGGAATGCCCTTTGGATGTCAAGAGACGGGCCTTAAGGCAGGTTTAAAATCTGTGGTAAGAAAGTCCTGAATGAAGAGAAGGAATTTGTGCCCCCTTTGCCTTCAGGTAGAACGTAAATGTGAAGGTTGTTTCTTCTGTTGCAATTTTCTAAATCTTCAACCTGTCTGTGTAACCTAGTTACTTGGTCCTGAAGAAGATTAACCTGAGGAGGAGAATCCTTGAAATTGCAAATTTGTTGTTTCACACTAGCGACGCGTTCCTCCATAAGGTTCCATCTGTCTGAAAGATTCTGTAACTTAACATGAGTTTCTTCCATGAATGGGCACAAAGCTCTTATTTCCTCCAATAACAAATCCAGAGAGGCATTAGGAGGAGACTTAGAAGGTGATGGTGGATATTTCTGGAGTCTTTTAGTTGACACTTTGCTGGCATTAGCTTGGAGAACCGTAGCAGGTGCGATTGGAGAAGAAGATGCACCACCATTCTTGTGATGTGATGCGTTCTCCATTTTGAAGTAATTGCGTAGCATGGGAGAAAGTTTAAGGGACTTGCCTGAAGAAAGGTTGGTCAAGTACTTCTTATTTTGTAATCTGCCCATAGGTAGGAGACAATTACGAGTAGCTGAGAAGAAGTGTCACAAAGGATAAAAATAAACCTAACCTAGGCTTAAAAATATGCCCCTGTATGAAAATAAATTCCTCAGGTAAAGCTTGAAATATATTGAAAACACAATAGAATGTGTTATTTAAGCCCCAACAATAATGTGAGAATGGAAAATAACCTAGTACTTGCTCAGGTAAATACAGGCACAATTAAGGCAAAAGATCCATTGAAAGTCAGTCAGAAGAGGAAACGTTGCAAAGACATAATAGCTGCAGCCCGAGGAAAGTTATAAATGTAAGAAAATAGCAGCTCCAAACATGCCTCACTTGCAGGGGTTAACAGCTTCAAACATGCCTCACTTGCAAGGGTTAAATGCAGAAAGAGTTGTACAGACGCGCGTCATCATATTTCAACACGTCATCTTAGCTCGCTATAAAATGTCAGCAGCTCATAAAGGGAAGACATGCTCCTGACAGAAGGTGATTTACGTGCTCCCAATGCATAAAACATAATGAGCGGCATCCTGTGTGCTTGTAGAATAAATAGCTGGCAGCAAAGCTTGGTTTACATGAGAGAAGCTGCTCCGTCAAAGCAGCTTCAAGTGCCGTCTCACGTAGTCTCAGCGGCATGCCGCCATCTTCTGTCGGCGTCAAACCACACCCAGTTTACTCATCTCTATCTCTGTGCTTGTTCTCTT
This sequence comes from Calotriton arnoldi, assembly GCA_963921515.1. Taxonomy (NCBI): domain Eukaryota; kingdom Metazoa; phylum Chordata; class Amphibia; order Caudata; family Salamandridae; genus Calotriton; species Calotriton arnoldi. Next base: position 81,359 of record CAWUFW010020146.1, read on the forward strand.
TTGTCCACTCTCTTCTGACCTATCTAGATTTTTTTGTCCTGTCCCCTACTCTAGCGATTATCTTCCTCCTCTCTGCCATTATGTTTTACCCCTTTATTTTTTCACCTCTTTCCCATTCTCTCCACCCAATGTTTTACTTATCACTACACATTATCCTAACCTTACCATCCCTTTCTTATATTCTTCTATTTCCTCATTTATCAGCTGCCATTCTCACCCTGATTGTCCCCATCTCCTCATTCCTCAACTTGCCATTCAGCTGCCCGTCTCAATTTTCTTCACTCTCCTCATTCCACCTTTCCTCCACTTCTTCTTACGAGTGTCCTTTCTCTCATGATTCCTTCTTCAATACACAGATTTGCATCTTCCAGTTTTTCCTGTTCCTGAGCTTTGTATTAATTACAATTATTTCCCTCTACTCTTGTCATTCTCTTTCCTTGTGGAGTTTTCCCCTTTGTTCGCTGTGCAATCTCCCCTCATGCCCTTTCTCTTTTCATTGCTTATACTTTTCCTCTACATTGATCTAACTCAGTGGCGTAGGTAGGCCTTTTGCCGCCCGTGGTAGTCCCAGCCTGTGCCGCCCCACGGTGGACGTAAGAGCCGGGGGGGTGCTGGCTACCGAATCCTTCATTTGCCGCCCCACGCAGTCACAGGTAAGAGCGTGGGTGGAGGCCGCCGCCCCCAAAACTTGTGCCGACCCCCCTTAATACACCACTGATCTAACTATTAAATCACAAAGTAGGTATCTATTTCCTAATTTTAACTCCACAAACTTACTTAGATTTACCATGTATTATTTATTACCAGATTCTATTCTTTGTTACATTCAATTATCATATTTTAATATATTTTTTCTGAAAATATTTCTTATAATTATGTCGTTATTTTTTCAAGTTAGTAGAATCATCCTTCAATTTAGTTTCCTTCCATTTTGCTTAGAGACATCTGCATAGTCTTTGAATTTTGCCTGCGGTGAGTTGAACAAATTTAGGGGATAACTTTAAATCCTTTTTATGTTAAGTGGTGAGTTTTTATTTCAGATTTCTGACAATTGCCCTGATTACGGCATTGTACAGTAATGGGGTAACAGTAAAATTGTCTGCGATTTATTTTACCATGCGATAATTCTCCTCCAGTACCATGCAATTACACGTTTTTTTTAATTGAATGCGTTTACCACCTGATCTGGAAATTAAGTTAAATAATGAGACACTCATCCTAAGAGGATATAGTCAGGTTTAACTGTGGGTTTGTAAAATGAATCAATAACCTGACAGCTATGAGTGGATATATATAGTTAAGGACACTAGAATTATGTGTCAATGGAAGACTAGATTTTATGACAGGGTGACTGAGAACCTGATTTAGAGATTGTCGAACGAGTACCCTGTCACAAATGTGACAGATATTCCTAATTAAAAGTGCCTTATAGCCTAATGCTCTTATAAAAAGGTAGACAGGATATCGGTCACATTTGTGACAGAGTACTCATCCACCAAACTCTAAATCAAGCCCTACATTATGCGGCAAGAAAAGCCAAATTATGTGGCATAGTGCAGAATATTCTGTGACAGTATTATTTCACTTTTGAATCATTTTAGCATACATTAATAGGGTTTGAGCAAACGTTTCACCTTGTAACTACCAGTTTAACACCTGTATACATTATTCAGCAACAGTAAGGTGGCCAGTTAACATTTGCAAAGGGTCTGCCACTGCGCGGTACAACGTGTGGTGCTTTTTATTATTTTTAGATCTGTTTCAGCTCCAAACGATATGTTTGTTGAAATCTGCAACTAATGCAGCAGATGGTAGTTTACATAAGCACGGCAAATCTGTAATTATGCAGAAAATACTTCCACTGTAGAATTGCAAATTTCCAGTGGCTCTGCATATCATGCAATCTGAGCAACAATTGTGAGATGTGTATATTAACGTGTGGTTCTGGTCTTGCCAACACAGTTTATTGTTTGGCTCTGCCACCTTCAGATTGATTCCTTGCACTGAGGCAGCACCAGAAGTTGTGTTCAGGGTCGCACTGTAACAGAAAATAGTCCAGGGTACCAAAATAAATGTAGCCCCCATTAAAGAATCAGACAGCTAAAAGTGGGGCCCACATTTGCCAGGGCATGTTTTGAACTTGAAAGGACACACTGTGTAGGTATTTTGCAAAGTGTGGGAGACTGCAGGCAATCTTTGTGGTAATATCAGAGGGATCAGCAATAAAAACCAGCTCATCAAACCATAAAATAGACTCACAAGCAGCCACAAATACAGCCTATACACTGGCCTGTGCGACCAGCCCTTCTGGCACTGCCAGATTGCCCTATAGGCCAGTCTGACCCTGGGTGTGATCAATGAAAGAAGAAGAGACAGCAGTGCGCCAGACATCCGGAGCTGGTCACAAGACTAGCTAACCAAGTGTGAATCCCACCACAAATAAGTACAACACTCTACACAGCTTCAAAGGAAGTCAGCAGCTTGTCATACTGGAAGGACTCTTTAAATAGTGCTTGCTCTGACTAAGCATGGCTGGGTTTTGGGAAAGCCCCACACAGTTTAAGTAGCAGAGCGAGGTCACGCTTGCTGTTGTTCCCAAAGAGCGGCTTAACCCTCGCTTGTGGTTTCCTTGGAGCATGTGTCCACACTCGCTGAAATAGATTTCCTTCCTATGCCAGTTATTGCATTATTCAGTTAAAAGTTCTCTTTTGCAACCAACTTCCGACAAGCAAGCCAAAGAAACAGATTCACAAAAGCAGTTATGAGCATAGGAAGTAGAACTTCTCATATTTATATTCTTTTAAGAACCCCCTGCATGCTTTAGGGAATTGGCCTCAAAAAGGCCACATCCCTATGTGCAAAAGTACAGAGTGCACTGTCCTCTCCATTGGCACTAATAGCATATAACTATTCCCTAAATGTTAGCATTTTCTATGTGTTGGGGCCAATTCACAAAAGCATGCAAGAGAACATAAACAAATTCCAGTGGCTGGACAGTTCGCATTAGATTAGGCTCAAGACCGATTTGCATATGGCTGGGTCCAAACTGTGGTGTCATAGTGTACAAAATAACGATGGACTGGGATTTGGCTCTGAGAAATAACCAGTGGATGAGATTAAGTCAAGCATTCCATCTATCACTTTTTTGTATACTTCAGTGCAATTCCCTAAGTGTGACTGGTATGCCCAGACATGGGTCCTATGCTTGGTGTGCCACTGGAATCAAGCTGCATCTGACTGATGAGCCTGAGTCAGGGTAAAACCTGTTGTGGGTTCTGGTTCAGGAAGCACCTGGCCTGTCAGTTCGGGCTGGACTGATCTTATTGGAGCAGAGTCAAGACTGATTTGCATATGGCGGAGTCCAAACTGAAGTAGCAGTGTGTGCCAAGTAAAGATAAACTGGACTGCGGCCTGAGTAATTATCAGTGGCTGATATTAATTCAAGCATTCCATCCATTGTGTTTTTGTATAGTTCAGAACTACTTTACATACTCCAAAATGCATCTGTGAATAGGCCTCAGAGAATTCACTTCCACTTTCTGCAGCCCTTTTCCTGCAATGCTATCCCCTTCCTTTGCAGAAGAATGAAGAATGACAACTATTTGCAGAAAGTAACTGAATGAGAGCTCGGTACAGCTTCTGTAGCTGTGAGCAGAGGATATAAAAATGAATATGAAAATTAATCATATTGAGAAGTACCAAAGGTGACCCGTGAGCTGCGATTTGGCCTTGTGTCTTGTAGAGAGCCTTAGAGAAGGACTGTGGGCACATGCCTATAGGAAGATATTGAAAGGGAATCCAAGGTTAGGGCTGTGGCATGGTTTCAAAATGGAATGCATGATCTGTGCCTGAGGAGAGGCATGGAACAGCAACCGACAATAGACCTGTGGCACGGTGCCTGTAGGAGGTGCATGCAAGAATATCTCTTGCAATCCACTACAGCGGCACCCACAGTACATCATGGTAGGCAAGCTCCCTAGGAGTAAAGCTTTCTATATGAAAGGCGAGGCTTCTACTGGAGGAGCATGAAAGGGATGCAGAACATGTCTGTGACTTACTATATCCATAGAAGTATGACATTCGGCCCACTAACTCTGAATTTTGTCTTCAGAGGGAACATTGAAATACAACCAACTATACGACTGAAACTCTCATTCATTTTGCATATATGATGGTACAGTAGTGCCCACTGAATGAGAAAGGATAAGGAGTGGGAGCTCGAGTGTTCCATGCTCTCAATCTATCCGCAGAGCTCATCGCTGGTAAGTTTCTTCTAAAAGAAAATTTCATTTACAAGAGGCTTTTCCCAAGGCTAATAAGGTCCCACACATATTTCCATCTGCAGATGGTGTAATTTTTTTATCAGACCATTGCGAAGCCAAACACCATCAGTGGATGCAGAGCTGACACTACCGAAGAAAAGATCAGCCTCCATTCAGTCATAATTTGAGCCCTGTCAGTAAGAGGCACTGAACGGGTACATGGTGACCCTATCCTATTTTTACAGGATTTCTTCTTGTATTAAAACCAGGAGTGTTACTACCATTGGTGCAACAGGTGCAGTGGCGCCATGGTCTATTCAATCCTGACAGTGGTGCATTTTTGTATCTCAATAGCAGTCAAAGGGATTACCTTCCTTGCTTGCACCAGGGCCTATGCCTGGACTCTCGCACTACACACAGGCACAAGCAAAATTGCATTCACTTTCACAAAAAGATTTATGTAAGAAGAAAACCATGCATCAAATCAGTACTCAATAACAAATTTGACTTGCAGTCAATAGTAGTCTGAAATAAATGACATATAATTATGATGGTGAAAAACACACACCACTATCATGTAAATTGTGTTGGCAGAAACTAGCAGATGATTAAAAAATGTGGCCAAGACTTACTAATATTTGGTGCAACGCAACAGAGCAAGCAACTTCTTGAAATGCCCTGCATCAAATGGAGAGGGTAGGAATGTGCCATATTTACTTACATACAGCGCATTCCTGCTTTCTCTCTGCTTTGGCGCACTTGGGGCTGGCACGCGCCAATGCAAGCACCCTTGCACCATGGTGCAAGGGTGCTTATGTTACAGGCAGAATTATTTAGTGCAGGGAGCAGCACCTTCCTGCAAAAACACAATCCTGAGGCATTTTCCTCTTTCGATGTGTGCTGCAGAATGCAGCATATGTAGAAAGAGGAAAAGACGAGGAGAAAAACAAATTTCTACTCTTTATGCCTCACCTGGAAAAGTGTAGCATGTTGATGCATTCTCAGGTTTACCAGTGTTAGTAAATTTGGGAAGGCACCAAAAATCATGGGTGGATGCATGAGAACAACAGCCATGGAACACCTTTCCAGCGCAGAGTAATGCAAGGCAGCCACTTGTGCTGCCATGCGTTACTCCAGATTTATTATGCCATGCAGAGCCACCTTTACCATGCAGAGCCACTGTGGCTCTGTGTGGCACAGTAAATCTGACTTAAGGGCTTGCATCCCTTTGCATGATGCAACAGTGACGCAAGGCCTTAGTAAACCTGGGACTGGGTTCCCTGTGTTTTAGTGGTCAGGTGCCTCATTTTTGTCAGTAGTGTTCATCCTTTGGACACTTTCTCCAGGACTAACAGTACGGTCACATAAAATTTAGAGTTTGGAAGTTGGCAGATCTCATATGAATCAAGCACCCTACCATCCATGCACAATGTCACTATGCCCCCAACCCCCGAAAAAAATGCAAATTTCATTTTGTGCCCTGTTTTAATTACGTTTCCTTCCATTCCTCACAGTAGATTTATTTAAAGATTAGTCACTAACTAATGCTCAGCTTATGATTCTGCAGGAGAGGTACGCTCATATGCGCTAGTGAAAACTCAGGCCTAGGGCTCAGGAGGAGATCCTCGAGCATCTCTCAGACATGTCATCTTCAGCAAAGGTTTTGGACATCTCATAGGCAGACTCTGAGCAGTTGTCTTTGAGAAAACCATTTGTAGGGATATACTTTGTTTTGTGATTCAGGAAAGACAAGAGTGAGCGCAGAGATAGTATGAATGCACAATAAATAACTGTTATGGAGATCAACTTAAATACCAGCAAAAGAAAAACAGTTACTTAAATCTAACTAGAAACGGAGGATAAAAGGTAAATAGAGATAAATGGAGAGATCTGTCTTGTCTTTCCGCTTAGTGCACTGGCAAAATCATGTACTGCTCCCCATTCAGAAAAGATGCCAGTTCAAGATCCTCACGCATGCCTACAAAGCCCTCCACAACCTAGGATCTGCCTTCCTCAACCATCGACTGAACTTCCACCAACCCACTAGCCACCTACACTCCTCTTCACTCGCACTTGCACACACCCCCACATCTGCTGCACCTGCAGAGGCCGCTCCTTCTCCTACATCACAGCCAAGACCTGGATCGATCTCCCCCTCCAGCTCCATATGGCCCCCTCGCTGGCAGACTCAAGACCTGGGCTCTTCGATGGAGAAACAGCGCCCAGATACCCCTAGGGGTGCCAGAGTTGCGCTTTGCAAATGCTGATTGATTGAACTCGGTCCTGATGAATCCGACGAGGGAAGTACGTGATAAAAATGAAAGCTTCAGCTAAAGCAATTTGTAAAGATAAGGCTGCCATTAAATTATGTACTACAACTTCTTGGAGTGAAGGAATATATTTATTGCCCGGGTTCATTACACGCATCACCCATAAAATTTTAAGCAATAAATTTAGACAAATTTCAATGCTAAAAACATTTGCATACAGCGTCTACTTCAAGACTTAAAGGACTTCAACAACATGCAACTGAAGTAAAATGAAAGATAAACAATGCTTTAAAGGATTCCCAAGTGTGCACATATGAAGTTCAAAAATCTAGTAAGTTATGCAATCAACCTCGAATTGCTGTCACTGAATGCAAATTACATGGCTGAGTTACGTGTCCTTATTCCAAAGTCATTAAAAGTCGGTCTTTCTTCCTAATATTATAAAGACCTGAGTATGCACAAAGCAGGTGTAGAAACACTGCCTCCTCGAGTTTAAATTGACACAAATCCCAGATGTCATTCGGTACGCACACCACCCAGATGTAAATTCAAAATCAGGAAGCACCAAGAAGCACAGACGTACAAATTTCTTGGAGAGCGAGTGTTTCATTCATCCCTTTGCCGTGCTATTGCTTGTATATCTGAAGGATGTTTTGCAGTCCTCCAGCACTCACAGGGTAGGATGTTGTCTTGAACAAATACCTGAGGACTAAAACTAGGCCTGGGCTGTGAACTTTGCTCCGTTTGCCTAGTTTTCCGCACTCCGTGGAGCATGCGGAGTTCCGAAAAACTCCGCTCTATGAAGTGGAGCAGAGTTTTTTCCTCGCTCGCGCTAGGCAACATTAGGTAGGCGAGTGCGAGCGAGGAAAATCCAATGCTAGACTACCTCCCAGCGAGATTTCTTAACACAGGCGGTCACGGATGGTCACGACCGCTCGCATTGAGAAACCATCCGTTCGCGTTGAAGAAGCTACCACTCGAGTAGAAAATCTACTTGAACAGCAGAAAGAAGCAGCGCCTTCTTGCGCTGTGCATGGTGCCATTCACGCTGGGACAAACACCCGGTGCTAAAAATCTGTGCGAACGGCTTGACCTAACACATTCCGCCGCTTGCGGAACTCCACATAGCGTGGTGGAGTTTTTTGGTCACTTTGCGGAACTCCGCAAACTCCGCCCAGGCCTAACTAAATCTCCACTGGAAATTTGGAGCCAGATGGATTAAGAAAGCATTCGGTAAAAGGGGTCATAATTTGTGTACCGACTTTTACCAAATGCACTGGTATTTTGTGCACCAACTTGTATATTAATAGGTTGGTTCTCCAAATACTGAATCGAAGTGGGTCGCAATTCAACCTACCTCATGAGTATTAATGAGGCAGATCATAAATTGAGACCCACTATGATTCAGTGCCATCTGTGTGATGAAGGTCTGTGTTTGCTTTTAAAGAAAGAGATATATACATTTTTTAAAGGAAAATGGGTTGTTTTTAAAAATGTTAATTTTTCACGAGCTTTTTCTAAGAGTAGGCAGTGGTCCTTCACTGCCCGCTCCTAAAAAATGTTTCCCCGTTTGTGAATGGATTTCCATTTCCTAAAAGGTGTCAGTTAAATATTAATGTTTTGCAACCAGATATCTGTCACAAAACGTTAATACATACCATAAGTACATGGTATTTGGACGGGGTGGCCTAAACACGCCCCTTCCAAATATTGGTTCGGTATGGGTTCCTAAACCCATTTAACGATTCAGAAAACCTTTTCTGAATCCTCAAATGGGCTTTGTACATTTAAAAAAAGGTTTTAGCTTATGGAATTAGAGGGTTTGTGAAAGCTAAAACCCTTTGTACATGAGGCCCTTGGATTCTTAATGAGAGTGAAGAATGCAATAAGATGAGCTCTTTAGGAGACAAGCAGGAAGAGGAGCACAAAAGGTAAAGTTGAAGGTTAGAAAGGGAAAGGTCATGTGTATAAATTCTATGAAGGGACAGGGATACTGACGAGAAAAGTGACAGTTCAGTGGAGGCTGTAGGATTTCAAACCTGCTATGAAAAAGGATGGCATTTGGCTGGGAGAAGATGGCTGCCAGCTCAGAAAATGGTGTTGAGAGTCCTGATCTGCTTTCAGACTAACCCCAGGAGCATGACCTCAAATTTTCATAAAAGCTGTGCTATAGAGAAGAAGAAAAAATTGAAAGGCACACCTGAGATGAGATTGAGATGTAATCATCGAGAAAAATTGCATCCCTTTTCCCTGCTCCATTCTGCTCCTTGCCTTCAGACAAAAAAAAGTGGAGACTAAGAGCCTCATTTATCGATGCGTCAGTTTCCTTGCGCCTGTGCCAAATGTCCTTGCGACACCATGGATGCGCTGCATTTACAATACAGGGCTCCATGGTGCAAGGATTAACAGATGCGTTTTGAAATTCTGACACATTTGTTGGTGCAAAAGTGACGCATTGCTCGAGTTGGTCGTAAAACTGACAACTCCAGCAATGCATCAGAACACATAGGTGGTTCCCATTGTAAAAGCCCTGCATCATTCCTTACACCTGGTCTGAGGAGGCGTACGGATTTTGACGCTTTGAATTCGTAGAGTGTGAAATGTTGTAAATTTCACTGCACCAGTTCTACATGTTTTTTTTGCATGGAAATGCCTACCCTGCATACATTACACCTGGTGCAGGTATAATGTGTCGTAGGGCTCTACAGACTTACGCGTTGGACCCAATGTGTCAGTTTGTAGATATGGGGCAGTGTGGCACACTGATTGTGCTGTTCAAGCAGTTTTTTAAATGAGGCACTGAAACTGCTACTGAAATCAGCTGCAGGTCTGAGCATGCATGGCTTGTTTCAAATAGGGTAGGACACTCCTCAGTGATTTGTTGGAACATGGTGTGGTTGAATGTTAGACTCAATAAGAGGAGTATGATATTATAAATGAGGCTCCACCGGCTGCTGAGTTCAGTATGGATGGACGCAGCGCTTTGGTATGTTTGTTTCAAAAAGAGAGTAAAGAGGATAAGCCTCTTTCATAGGTACCTTAAATATATACGTCCAAGATACAGACACCATTATAATCTGTGATATAGTCATTTTTTTCATTTTGTCTGCTGAGCAGGGATTGGGTACATACAATAGACATACAAATAATAATTTAACTTTGAGGAAATAACTTCTTTTCTGATCATAATTTGATTAAAATTAACTAGAAAAGAAGTTGATGCAAGTAAAGACAGAATGTTTGGCATTCACTGCAGTAGCAAAGACTCATCTAATAGACATACATTGGCAAAGCTAATAGATGTCAGCTATATTAAGCAAATGTGTATTTTATTGTACTAGTTACAAACATGCACACAATAGTTATGCATGAGATGGAAAAAGGGACTTGTAGATCACTTCCCTAGTGTTTGACTTTTTATGCAAGGCAAGCAAAATGTCACTGGTTTCGTCAGCATTTCTGGGAATATTCCAGTAAGAGGGTGTGGTACATTGTCCAGCTGCTTATTTCTTCTTGCTGGGTCCTGCCACAACCCAAATGAAGTTGAAAATAGAACTGAATTTCTAGAGTAAAGTGTCTGTATACCACCAAGAAGGATCCTGTAACAGAAGCAGTGCTTAATTTGTAAGAGAAAAAGTGCCGGTGCCCAAAGCTCTGCTCAGAAGCTCGCTGCTGCTGGTATTAAATTTTGTAGTCTTATATTTCCACCTCGTGCCTCTTCAATCTACTACCAGACACTCCCTTCCCCTTTATCTCACTCTTGTAGGTTTTCGCTTTCTCCCTTTGTGAAGTTTTTCTTATTTATCTTCCTCCTTTCCACTTCATGTGTTTCTTTCCCTCTTGCTCTAAGTAAGTGTGTGAAGAGGAAAAATAAGTGCCAGTCCCCAACAATGAGAGCTGGTGGGCGCCACCAGCAGCCACTGGCTAGGATTTAGCACAGAACATAATCTGCACAGGCATGCTGGAATTGAATGCATTCTCAGAAAATTCAAATCTCTTTCCTTGTCAAGGAATGCAATTTCAATATAGTACCTGAAAACATGCAAAAGGCAGCCTTTCCAGGGTTGTTAGGTAACATATAATCTGTATATCAGTGTAAAGCTTCTCATGCATGCAAGACACTGGTGGTGCAGAATCCTAACGGTCTGTAAAATCTCACCACACCAATAAAAAAATTCTAGTAATGGCTAGAATTAGAGATGTGCTTGGTGCAGATAGAGTGGTGACCGAAGAGAAGTAAAAGATGGCAAATGAAGAGGTGACAGAAGAAGATGTGAGGTGGCAGAGAGAGGCAGGTAAATGATAATCTGGAGGTAGTGGGTAAATGTGTGTCATTACAGCATGGGGCAGAAGCTAGAGGGATCTGGCCAGTGGAGACAATATAAAAGGGCAGTGGCAGATATATGCATGGCAAGAGAAAGTGGAAGGTATTAGATAGAAGAGTGGTAACGGAAAAGGGTGAGTTGCCAGACAATGGGTTGGCAGGGGAAAAGGGGGGACAAGCAGCAGTAGCAGAAGCAGGAGTGAATCCCTAGAGGAAGGAGATACAGCAAATAGAAGAGCGTGGGTAACTCAGGAGGAAGAAGAATCAGATGGAGGGGGGGTCAGTGGACAAAGCTGAGCTAAGAGACAGAGGTCTTACAAAAGAGGAAGGTACAGTATATGGAGGAGTTACTGAATCACAAATCACCCCCTGCTTTCTCATGCCAACCAATAGGTGGCATGCCTGTGGGACTTTCTAATATTGAACTGACCTCCACTATTCCACCCCAGGCTTTGTGACAGCCAGAATGCTTTTCTTCCAATAACTACACTTTTCAAAAGTATTGACCTTGTGGCATTTCACAATATTGATTTTCAGCTTCATAGAAAACGTTCAAGGCTTAACTAGTGTTTCAGGTCCATGGCAGGTTTTGTGGTTGCTCACATGCTTTTCCTGCCAGGTATTGCATTTCCTAGAATCTCCTGCTCACTGCTTTATCTCCAACCTTGCAGGCTAAGGATGGATGAAGGAATCAGTACCCCTATAGCTGGAAAGTAGCTCTTTTAAAGCTTCTGTTAGCTTCAATCCAGTGTTGGTGATTGACATAGTGTTTCTGTTTGTCTGCGCCCAGTTCCAAAGATCTCCAGATTCTTGTGCTTTGCCAATTGTTAAGTAATCACACTCAACACTCCATCAAAGTGTAAAAAGCCATTTATTAGGACCAGATTGCAAATAAACTCAAAAGATTCAACAATGATTAACATAGAACATCTTAAACAACATCCTATTATATTCCCCCTCATTCTCTCTTACCCCTGTTGTGTTGTTCCCACTAATTCGTAGGACCTGCACATTTGTGGACAACATAAACTTTGTGTGAGGTGTTTAGACTGATTCCAGGCACCCCCTCAGTATATGTTGGCCTAGAGATCAGCTAGCTCACAGTGCCACCATAAGCCCCCTAACCCAAACAGGGAGTAAATGGCTTCTGGCAACCACTGACTATGACAACCCTGACCCCTCAAGGATCATGGTAACAGATCTAGAACCATTTCACCTAGTCACTCTTGCACTCTTATTTTCAGAGAAATATACAGAGAATATACAATAGGACATTTTCAATATATTTATTGAACCAACGTTATTCTTGTATAGAATACATGTGCTGCGATAATCAGTAGACAGAAGCATATTTTTTTGAGGAGTTTGATATGGCGTGAGCTCGACCCAAAGGTATCAAAGCACTTTACATGAGCACCAGTTGCATCACAGACGGACACATTCAGTTTGTTAGGCATGGGGAGATGAGGTTATTTGCCCAGAATCACAGGATGTTGAGCGTCTCTGCCGAGACTCGAACCTGGCTCCCCAGCTTTGAGGTCGACCGCTGTAGCCATTGGGCCACATCCCATATGAAAGGGATTACAAGCACCGAAATAGTGAATAGCAGGTATAGTTCCACCATGGTGCTAAAACAATATCTATATATGCAGGCATAAAATATAAGGTGGTAATCTGGCGTACACCTACTATGCAATCCCTACTCTATGTGTGTCTAGAATAAGTGTAGGTGTGTGTATCTAGAGCCAAGAATCCCTCCACAGGATGATCCAACCCCATTACCTGGCGGAAAAGAATGTAGGACCCCGTCTTGGTCACAAACTGGACATCCCTCACGGAGATGTTAGGCAGCTGCTTGGCGAAGCCTCAGCATGCAGGGACTCCTCGACTTCAGCTGAAGTGCTTATGTATTTATAATAAAAAGCATCCTCGTGATGTATATGCAGATTAGCATTGTTATGGATACGTAGATAGCTCTGTCGCCTCGTGGATGAAAATAGAATGACATTTGTACAGCATGCGTAAAGCCTTTGTACTTGGTGTTTGAGGTATCATGATAATGTTGTGCAAAGAGAAACGTGTAATCAAAGCAGTTTCAGGGAAACTTATCCAACATTGTCCCTCATGCAAATATGTGCGAAAGGTCACAGAATTTTTTTTATAGTGCAGAAAGGGGATAATGTAAGAAAATGTGCAGCATTGCTACATGGGCCTAACCCGGGCACATAACACCCCCAGGTTTCATCCATCAAGTTGCTTCACTCTTACTCAAACCTCTTACTCCCTGAGCTCCTTCCATCCCCAGACTCATTCTCACTTCTCCCCAAGCATCGTCCCATGAAAAACTTTCTTGCCCTAACCCAGGGCATCCTGCACACTGTAATCCTTCACCTACGTACACCCCCCACAGGGGTGGGTAGGCCTGCATCTGACACCTGACCTCCCCACTCTACTGCCACCCAGCACAAACCCAGAAGGGTGTTTTGCTGCCCCACACGCAAACCCACAGTAACCAAGCAAAAGGACTTTCGTTCACCCGCCAAATGAATTCCTGCCATAAACCACCCAGCAAATCCCTCAATTCCATCAGATAATATGCATTGCCCATCTCAGAAAGAAGTACTCCATCCGTTCGGTACAGAACCTCTTCACCCTCTTACATTCCCCCTTGCGACAAGACAGAGGCCATTCGCCCCACAAAAAACTTTCATTGCTCAATTCAGCTTTCTCCTGGCCTTGTCAATAGCCACATGCTTCAGAGCACCTCTCCATTTCTTCCTGGGCACAAACTCAGTCCATAGGATGCAGATCCCCACCAAATGCTGTTGATTCAAAACCAAGTCCCTTTGCATGTGTTGCAGTAGGGTGAGCCCAGAGAGCTGCACCAAATCATTTCCCCCAAATGGATCAGCAGCATGCCCGGACTCCCCCACTTTGGGACTACCGTCACAAAGACTGGCAGCAGGTTACGTCATCTCATCCCACTTTTTCCCCATCAGAGCACCTCATGCCGGCTGCTGGGCAATCCTAGGTTAAATCCATAGATCTGGCGTTCCGCTTACTTCTCTGCCCAGTAAATAAAAGAGTGTCCAACCGTCCACATAACCATTTTTTCTCTCCCGGGGTTGCTTATGCACCCTATGAAAAAAGAAGAATGTTAGCGATGCATCCAGACACCCCCCAGGGATCAATCAACCCCCAAAGTCCCTTCTACTTTACGCACATATCTCTCGCAGCACCTGGACCAACACCTGCCAATCTTACGAATTCGTGACCAAGTCCAACCCAATCGTGCAGCAGCTGTTGCTGCCCTAATCCGGAGCCAGATTTCTACCCAAACATCTCAACGTCAAGTGAAGCACACTCAAAAGCTGATAAGCTGTCAGGTTGGACCCATTCTAATGGCAGAATACCACCGCCTGCCTGAGCCCAGGCCAGGCAGCAAATTCACTCCATTCCTTAACCAGACACACCACTGCACTACCTCCCCTGCTTTAACCAATTCCACGTACCATTCCACAACTGATCGGTCTTTGATTTTCTTAGCCAAATACCCAACCTACCCTCTTCCAAACTCACTTTCACACACAACACACCCGCCTCCGAATTTGATACCAAAAGCTCAGACACCCTAAAGGCAACAAATAACATCCTTATCAGTGACAGTCAAAATAGAGCAACCTCAAAATGAACTACACAACACTCAGGCAAAACTCGCAACAGCTCAAACAACAAATCAAACCTAATCTCCTTCCCTCAACTGCTTACCACACCCCAACCTCTCTCTCCCCCAACCTTTTAAAACTTTCCCCAACATGTCACCCAGCGTGGGGTCAAACCCCCAATACAGCTTCCCATAAAAGGATAAACCAGCCAGTTTACCCGCTATGGTGGCAGGTAACAAACCTTTGTCAATCAAAAACAATACAAAACTCATGACCCTCCTTTCCTGTTCCACCCGGTCCATACATGACAAACCCCCTTAATGGCCCTCAAAAGATACAAATTAACTCCTCCTGGTGGACTCTCGGCCAGCCTAAATGCTCTCGTGCCCCTGACTTCCAGATTTCCTCAGGGTTTGGTGTCTTGCAAGCCTCTGCTCCTGGTGCCAGACTGCAAAAAACGCTGCCACTGTGAATGAGACAAGGAATCAATGATAGAGTTGTTGACCCCAGGTACATGATTGGCCTTAAAACTATGTTCAGCTGTAAGCACAACAACATGAGTCTGCGCAGCAAATGCAACACCCTCAAGTCTACCACAGTCATATTGTCTACATGGAACAGCACAGCCCTGTTCTCAAATTCCTCACCCCAAACTGCCAATGTCACCAGCAGCAGAAAGAATTCCAAAAAGTCAATACTGCGCCCTTGGACGAACCAAGTCCCTGGCCAGACCTCTGCACACCAACGTCCGTCCCAAAAGAGACCAAACCCATGACCTTCCGTCGCGTCAGAGAAAATCTGTATCTGCCACACCGTGTCCTCCTCAAGAAAATGCATGGAAACTCCATTGAAATCCTGCAAGAAAGACTTCCAGACCTGCAAATCTGCCCTCACCCCAATAGAAATCCATATCCTGTGAAACAGCAGAATGGCCCCGGACATGGCCAAGCCGAACCTTCTGCAAAATGTCCATCCACCCCGTACTACCCTACAAGCACAGTTAAAGAAACCCAACAACTTTTACACCACCCTGAGTTCCAATCTCCTCACTCCCAGCACCTTCTCAAGGAAGGCGTGGATCTCCAGCACCTTGTCCCTGGGCAGCCTGGACATCATGTGAACCGTGTCCAACTAAATGCCCAAAAAAGTTAAAACTGTGGAGTGCTCCTCTGCTGTCGTCTGACCCCGCTGACAGGAAGTTGTCCAGGTAGTGAGACACGCCACAATGTCCACTACCCCTCACATAAATCCCCTTGCAGAAATGTACTGAAAGTCTCAAAGAGAGCACGGGATATTGCACAACCCATTGAAATCCTCCGGGTGAATAGGCAAAAGCCAGATCGCCGACTTGATGCCACATTTTGCCAGCTCCGACCCGACACTGCACGCTCTGATCAATCGAATTGCATCATCGACAGAAGCATACACCACTCTTGTGTCTTCAGAGGAAATAAAGTCATTCACTGAAGACCCTTACGGCCACAACAAATGATGGATCAAGTGAAATTCCCCAGCTCGTTTCTTGGGCACCACACCCAAAGGGGATACAATCAAATCAGACAATGGCCTGTCTTGGAAAGGACCCACAAATCTACCGTCAACAATCTCCTTCTGCAACTTGTCAATCCCCACACTAGGGACAATCTTGGCTGATCGCAAATTGTCAGCCCGCCTCCTAGCCCTGTGTCCCTGGTACCCCACCCTGAAAACTTCCTGAAAACCCCATTCCAATCACAAAGCAGCTTCCCTGTCAGGATAAAGAGCCAGCCATGGCAGTAGTTCTCCCAGCCTAATTGGCGCAGGAGCCCTTTGGTCCAGTAGGGCCTTGAGGTCCCTTTCCCTTGGACGCCCTCCATTGTTCTGAGGGGCCAGCCAGGGTAAAACACGGGGAAATGTGGTGTCTACTGCTGCATTTGGAAAACTCATGTTTGAACTTACATGTATACCAGTACCAGGACCCCTTGTTAAAATCCCAACAGGCTCCAACATTTGTGCCCGGGGTCCTGGTGGCAGCACCTGCCCCCTGCTGGGTGGGACAGGGCTGAAAGGGCTTGTATGTAATGGGCATCGAGGCCATAGACTGGGTTGAGGGCATCCATTGCATACACAACTCAGAATTCACTTCCTTAAGGTTTCTCTGGATTAAGGCTAATCCGGGCCCTAAACTCCTCATCGTAACTGACCCTAGCATACCCCACTGAAGTGCAATGAAGTGCGAATGATGTCGATGTATTTGAATAAGCAATGGCCCTATCCACATACTTTTTACAATAAATGCTGGCAAAGATCAGGAAAGCCAACATCCAATTATCCATAGTAATAGGCACCCTCAGACCCATTTAATTCTCAGCGATCTAAGGGCAAATCTTACTCGATGAATAGAGATAAAGAAGTTGAAGAACTCTAACAACTTAAACAAAGGCAACAGTGTTAGAGAAGCAATTTGAACTGGTAACCCACAACATAATGAAGGACTAAAGGACAAATGTATATGTTTGGAGAGATTAAAATGTAACGAAATGTCCAAATGGTGGGACGGAGCTACAGTTAAACAGTACATTAAACTTAAAAGTATCCCTAGGGGTCTTAGGTCTCAAATCTTTCCGACCTTCGTGACCTAGATGAGGACCTTCTATTAGCATGGGAAAAAGAGTTGACATCAAACTCCAATAATTTAATGGCAATTCTCATAGAGAACTCTGAAAGGAAAGTCAAAAACCTACAAGCAGAGATTGCTAGTCTAGAATCTGAGATCAAGGATCTTTACTTTGTGGAAGCAATAGAAAAGAATTACAAGATACTAGATGAAGTAATAGCGAGGCACCAGACAGATTAAACAACGAAAACCTAAAAATCTCAAAAGGGTTGAAATTGACTATAACACTGGCAGGATCTTCACATTTTCTAAAAAAATATGGATTTGATCCCGACAGATACCAGGGACAAAACATTGGGGGCCATATCGATAAGTTCTAGTTCTACCTCTCTAAATATCCCACTCACAAGTGAGAATGAGTCTGAAGTGGGTGAAAGCTCTCTGAGATTCAGCACAACAAGAGAAGTGCAAAGAATCAAAAAAGTACGCAGAATCAGATGAGACGAATAGACACCACAAGAAAACCCACAGGGGCAAACGAGGGGGTGGCAAAGGAAGATAGGAAAGGAATGAAAACGGGATCTTGGAACGAGGGATTAGAGGATATTTCGATTATAAATCTCACCCAGAAATGGCTTGATTCTAACACAGTTTCACTGCTACAAAAGGGAATGGGTTTCTGTCCTACCCGAAAGGGGGATATTTGTAAGATGAAAATAGACCTATTCAAATTTGAAGATTAAGACATTTTTCAAGTTAAATTCACAGGCCAATAAAGTTTCTGATGTGATACAAACCGATTTAGTGTCTAGTTCCCTTTCTATACAAGATCTATATGATACCCAAATGCTATTTCTATGTCTGACATGGAGGGGGATCCCACCATGATCAGTAGGATATTAGATGATCTTGATGTTCAACCTGATCTGAGCATAGCTAGTGGGCTTAAAGGGAGATCGAAATAGACACCTCATTTGTCATCAGGTAATAACATTGAAATTTTTTACAAATTGGTTCTGGGGGATTTGGATAAACTCACCAATAGACGGAATACACACCAACTTGGGGGCCACAACCTTACAAAGAAAGAACGTGAGGCACTGAAACTCCTATTGAACGACAGAGATATCACAATACGAGGGGCTAACAACGGAGGTAATGTTGTGTTAATGAATAGTCAGGATTATGAACAGCAGATATTGACACAACTTAATGATGCAGATTGCTATGAAAGCCTGAAACATAACCCTATATGGAATTTGACAAGTGAAGTCAATAAATGACTCCATTTTGTTTTGGGGTCGGTATATTGATTACTGTTTAATGATTTGGACATGCCCCATAGACAAACTAGTTGGATTTTGTGAATATCTTAACAACACTGGAACTAACATCAAATTCACACACCAGTTTAGTAAAGAAAAAATTATATTCTTAGATGTGGAATTTTATATAAAGGATGATAAGATAGATAGTAGACTATACAGCAAACCGACATCTTGCAACGTCATCTTACATGCATCTAGTGCACATCCTAGACAACAAATACAGGCGATATTATATGGAAAACATATGCAAGCCAGATGCACCTGCAGTAATGATTTGGAATTTCAGGGTTGCATCAAAGATATGAACATGAGATTCACTAGGAGAGGTTACGACTCGCGTACACTGAAAAAAGCAAGGAATAGGATTACTGAGATAAACATACATGATACTCTGAAAGATATTGTAGGTAAGAAGAGAGATACAAAGATAGAGGTTACTCGCCTTATCACTGATTACACTACATTACCCCTTAAATTGACGAAAAGCATGAGACAACACTGGCATATTCTCTAGGCAGACAAAACACTAGAAAGTTTTATTTACACCAGACCAGCGATTACCTTTCGAAGGGGCAGATCCCTGAGAAACCTATTTAGCCCTAGTTATCTCACACTAAGAAAACAAGAACATTGGATGAACACATACATGCTGGGTTTCCACAAATGTGTATATTGTGGGGTATGTAAATGTGCAATGGAGAAGAAAAAAGAGTTTGAGGGGTGGAACAATAGAACGTATACGATACAGTCTAATATCAGTTGCAACAGCAAATATATAGTATATATTATTGAATTCAAGTGTGGTCTGAAATATGTGGGCAGCACCATTAGAACATTAAAGGAGAGAATTAGTGAACACCTGAGGGCTGTGAAACAGAATGACACCCACCTACCCGATAGCCATACATATTTCTGAGTGTCCAGCACAAAAGGATATCACACAGTTAAATTCTATGGTATTGACAAAATTCCCATGAACCCACTGAGAGGTAACAATGAACTTACCCTGCGTAGAACGGAAGTGATGTGGATATTATGCCTTCAAGGCGTGGAGAGAGGCCTAAACACAGATCAGGAACTGCAATGTTTCTTAGGCGATCGCTGATTAAAGAGGGGAGAAAATATATGATCTCATTACTATGAAAATAACCCTCTAAGAGTTTGACTGTTACCCCAATGGAAGCAGAGTAGATACCATAAATGTATTTATCCAACTGTGATGATATAAGACCTCTGCGTTGACATACAACCATCAATTCCATGTTTTTTCGCACAAAATAATTTTGTATATATTGTACACATGGAAAGTGAGGTATAGGAATTCAACTGATATAAATTGTTGAATTTGTTGTTACTACAATGATAATCTTGAACTCATAAAAAAGAGTGCTATGGTATTGAATTATGAGATTACCAAATTATATATCTCCTTGAGCGGGAGAAATCCGCGGATGATGTTGTACCAAGAAAAAAGTGATTCAAATGTTAGATTGTTACTATATACTCATAAGAAAACAATCCTTCACGTAACAATGCCTGATAAATCGGATCAAGTGTCTAACCTCTGGCTATATTACAATGGTCACAGTAGGACTGCTTCCAGATGTATTCAATAGAATACAATTGACTTTAAAACTCATGCTTCGCAAGTGTGGCGGCGGTAGATGGCACGTATGTTCGTACTACGAACTACAATGTATCTCATGCAGATGAGGATGTTATGTTTAAACATAACACACTATTCCAAGATGGAGCTTACATACCTATGCCCCTAAAAGAGGTCATATGAACACTATTGGTCCCTTTTCCATGTTTATTAACTTGGAAGTAAAAGGACGCCATAGTAAGACACGTGCTCAGACGAATTCTGACTCATCACAACGAGGTGTAGCCGATTCCTTTTACCGGTAAGGTTTTGAATCCCACCAGTTTCAGACGGTTATTCACAGTACTACGAGGATATAATTTTAAGATTCATCCTACCGTTTCATACTTTAGGAGACGGTGGGGAATAGAAGAATACTGCATATAAAGCAGTAATGACTCTTGTACTTCGGGAACCCATGACTGATTGACCCGCACGGAATGGTAGCATTCTTAATAACTATATGGATGGACTGGGACGGAAGAATAACTGGACACAAGGTACGTGTTCGGTTATAAATATTCTGACCTTTTGACTGTACCATAATATGTGTTTTATTTGGATATCGCCAACTACAATTTTTATTCCAGATTTGAATTGACTCTGAAATCATTGACAGGTACACACAACTCTCTTAGTTCTGGTGCTTTTCTGGTAGTGCACCGATTACTCTTATTGGGAATTTATGGTGAATACTGACTCTCACCATAAAGGACACTTGTGGGGGGGGTTAGAATTAAACACTAGATAACAGAACATGACTACTTGGTATAGCTGTTCATCAGAATTATCCTCTAAATGAGAGGGTACAGGACAACATTTAGGTTTGAACCTTAAATTGACCCATGTATAATGTGTGGCTTTGGCAAAACACATATGATTGTGCATGGGTTTTCACTGAAAAGTCATGGATCATGTTGTATCGGATTATATATTATCCTTCATGAATGTCACTAGATTGAGGGGTTACCAGCTGTATTATGAATTACAATAATTACATATGGGACCATTATCTGTATACTTTTTTTTAGCCCTGACGAAGTCATGGGATTATCCCAACAGCGACTAAACACATGTTGGCTCTGAAGCTAAAGAATAAAAGAATTGAAAATGAAGAAAACTGAACATTGGAAGACAATTTTGTATTTTTTCTATAAATGTCTTCATTAGAAGGCTAACATATTTGCATAATAGAGAGGTGAGTGCTTGGTATACAGGATGTGCTCAGCCTCCTATCCAGTTCCAATTCCTCCTCTTTCGATCCCTCTTTGGTCTGAATGTCCCTATGTAGAAGTTTAAACATGTCCAAATATTAATGTTTCCAAATCCGATTCTTGGCCTTCTCTGAAACATGAGACCCCAGGGGCATCTCCAGCCCCATATAGGGCAACCATTTCTTATGCACCCCCCCCCCTCTTTGTCCTTCCTATCCCCAGCCTCTGACACCTTCTCAGTGGTTTGGGAAACCTCCGACCCCCGCCTGTGTCCTGCTGTCCTTGGCAGCCACTAATATACCATCATCTGGAACCCCCCGGGTCTGAACAGCCACCTCATCAATCCTCCCATCACCCAGCCCCACCGATTTACACTCCTGCACCGTCAAGCCCACCTGCTGAGGCTCCCAGACACCCCACCAGTCGCCCTTACCTTTGGGTAACTGACCAGGACCGTTCTGTCTGGTGGAGCTTCCCGTGTTTGCTTCCTTCCACTGTCTGGTGCTGGCTGCAGGATCCGCACTTGACATCTGCAAAACACTAACTTAAGAGGCTGTTGCATCACCACTCCCCCTGCCCTGTGCCTCCAGCATCTATCCATCCTCATCATCACGCACTTCTCCTTCCTCTCATTTATCACTACCTTCACCATAACTCAACTCCAACACGTCCGCCTGATCACACACCCTAACCGCGGATTGCTCTGCAGAAGATACACACATAATTCCAGCACATGCCCCACCAAAATAGGTGGTGGGCTCCTCTGTATAATGTGCCCAATCCCACGCCATAGGGAAGGCCGACGACGAACCCCCTATTGCTTTGGACCAACGTCCAGGGACCGTCATATGCCCTGTTGGGGTCTCTAACTGTCTGCTATCTTCACCTGTTTGCATTGCCACTCTGCCCACTGCCTGGCTGCTCCAACCCTGCGGCTTCCTTGCGCTACCGGCCCCTCAGGCCACCATAGCACCACCACACTCTTGCCCATCTGGTCCTCCACAGGTACCCAAACCCAGCACCTTGTGCCCCGAACCACCCCTACTCTGTCCTTCACCCCAGGGGCACCCTTGATGTTCGGCGCCTATATCCCATGCTCCAAGCGGCCCTCCCTTTCCTTACATAATATCCTCTGTTTCTTGAAACAGCCTGCACTGCTCCCTGATCCTTTCCTCCAAATCGACTCCCTGCCACCTGCTCACTTGACCACTCCCCAGCCCACCCTAGGTGGCTCCTTCCTGAGGCCCCACTACCTCTGAAGCCTAGCCAAGGGTAGGAGTACTTGCCCTGAGGCCTGCATGGGGCTCACTCTTGTGCCCCATGCCAGTATCAACCCCCACCAGGCTCTCAGCAGGGCCAGCTAAAGAGACCTTACGTTTTCCCTTTTCCTTGTGCCTCCCACTGGATGCCACTGCCTCCATGGCCTTCCCAGAATGGTCCAGAGGCCCTTCCTGGCAGCCAATGAAACCCGGGTTGGAGGCCTCCCAGGAAATGTACAAGAGCTGCTGCGCTCCAATTGGGCCCCCGTTTACATTTGAGCTCCGACAGGCTGCATTCAAGCGCAGTCCGTCGGGGGATTGCAGGCAGGCTGCTCTACCTCCCACGGAGCAGATATCTCAGACCGCAGGGAACGCTCTTCGTCCCCGCCCCTTTTCCCTGCAGCCTTACCTTTGGGTGATGTGCACGCCACCACCGCAACGCTACCCAAGACGTCCCTGGGACATACGCGCTCAGGCCTCTTCTACTAAGCACCACTGCAGCAAGCCCACCCTTCCAGCCGCATCAAGTGTGCACATCGTGGCGGGCACAGCTTCCGCGCTTTCCACTATGACAGGCCATGAAGGCCTATGAAGAAAACCGCACCAACAATAACGCCAACAATTACGCCTGTCGCGCAAGGGGCATGAGCCAGAGAGAGGCTGACCCTCTCTCAAGGCTCACATATATTCTCTAGTCTAGATCCCTCCACCGCTCCCAACCCACCTATCCTGCCACATCGTTCCATTCATGAAAGATTCCATGGGAAGACTAAGCTGTGCCCCTGCTGCCCATGGGACTCTACATTCCTTGTATCCCGAGCCTTCATCCACTTTCCAATTGAACTCCATTGACTCCCCTTGCCAGTCTGACTACTTTCATAACCAGCTGCATCATTTACAAAGTCATCGCTAACAGCACCCCTGCCAATCTGCCTGAGAAGCTCACAACCTCTGATGACTCTCAGTATACGTACAGCAAGGACATGATCACACTGGAGCCAAATAAGTGTAAAGAATAAAAAGATAAGACCACAGACTTTTTCTGTCTTGATCCACTTGATGGATCCCTTTATCCACCAAGAACACTGTTCTAAATTAGATAAGAGTTGAAGATACCTGTAGGAAAGTAGGATCTGCTTCTTATGGTTACCCCCACTTTTTGCTGAATGTAATACTGTTTTTGACTAGTCTGACTGGGATCCTGCTAATCAGGACCCCAGTCTATCTGCTTTCTCCCTAAACTGTTATGTACTTAGGTACACTACAGATTGGATACTGGGGTACACTTGTCAGTCCCTAGTTATGGTACACATGTACACAGGGCAAAGGTACCCCAGAGGCCTCCCATGGTCTGAAGCATGCATTATGCCACCCATGAGAGGCCATACAAAATGGAACTACAGGCCTGCCATTGCAGCCTGTGTAAGTTGGTGCATGCACCACTTACTTAAGATATAGGTTTACTATATCTAAGGGTCACTGCACTTAAAACCTATAAGTCACCCCTATAGCAGGCCTTAACAATCCTGAGGGCAGGGTTCTTGGTTCTAAGTGAGAGAGTGCCCCTGCATGAGCAGGACACCCCGGCAGCCTACGGAGTCCATTCTCCTGGGTTGTCAGTGAAGCAGCCATATACTACATATAGAGGGGCATTACGCTACCGCATGATGACCAACTCTAAAATGGCTGAAACAAACCCTATCGTGTTTGGTGTCAAACATGTTTGAATCATACCCCCTCACTGGTAACTGGTGTGGGAGGTATGATGCCACCCCTCGTAAACGTTCTTCGTGGGGTCCCTGGTGTTCCCAGTACCAGCCTTCTAGCTCCGGACAGCACAAAATGGTTGCTGCTGACCAGAGACACATTTCTGCCCTCCTGCTGCTGAGCCAAGCTCTAGCAGGGGAAGGCAGGACAACAGGCATCCTGTCACAGGGAGGTGTGACCACCTCCCAAACAGGATTTAGTGTATTAGGGCTGGGTGGGTGCGCTTGCCAGTGACTGAAAGTCTGCATGAGGGGCACATTTGGTGTCCCTGTGCATAGTCCAGTTCAAACCAGTCCTGGGAGCCGTTGGCTCCTGGTCTGGCGCGAAACTGGTCAAAGGACATGGGAGTAACCTCTCCCCTGTCCAGACCCTCCCCTGGGAGGGTCCCCTGAATATTTCCAACCCTCTCCCCAGGGTACTTAAGGGCTTACCTGGCTGTAGGACCTTAGATTCGTCATGGACAAGATTCAGAACTGAAACCACTGCACTTGGACCGTCTGGGCACTCTGGACTTTGCTCGACTTCGTTTGGGCCTGACTTTGTCTCCCTCTCAGTCTGATGCATCATCTGTGCCTGTGCACCATACAGGATCCGTGTAGGACCTGTGGAGCATCCAAGACACCTGAAAATAATCTCCCTTGGAGTGAAGGAGTCACTCCCCTGCATTCGCAGGCACCTCAACACTGCTGACCGGTCTGCTGATCCCGAGCTCCTACGGACTCCGAAAGGTTCAGCAGCACAGGAGGTGGGTTTCTGCGTCCCTCGAGGTCCAAGCTGCCCTCTCACCAAGTTTGAGGTCAGAATCCCTCGTTGGGGCTGCAATACCCGAACCCCTATGCTCTGCGTACTTTTGCAAGTACATGTGCACCGATCTCTTCATCATCTTATATCTGTCACAGAGAGTTGAATTTGCTATATGTGGAAGATTATATTAGGTCTCGCCCTGCCGTATTTTGGTTAAAAGTATGGCAAAATCCAGCGGCAGCACTGAGCAGAGAAATTATAACTGACTGCCTTAACTGTGATAAGGGCATTGATATACCATGGTTGGCTGCTGTTAGGACTAGCATAAATCTTGCACATATTTTTATAAATCCAAATCATTTGGAAGGCATCAATAAAAAGATTATTCAGAAGGCTCTGTATAAACATTATGAAGGTATTAGGTATGAGCGAGAATTCTCGAAATCTACAGTATTTCGTTATATATCCACGGTAGAGGGTGATGTCACCCGCCCATATTTGCCAGCGGGTTATCTTTTAGAAGCTATTAACCGCTGGGATCGTAGTTTGCTCTTTCACCTTAGATCAGGCACCCTAAAATACTTATTGTGCTTCCCTTTAGGCTTTAATATAAACCTTGAGCAAACGCCATGTTATTGTGGCAACCATGGAAATCAATCGATGTTACATTTTATATTCTTTTGTAACTACTACCGAAAATACAGTATGCAATTATTGATCCCTTATTTTAAAGCCCTGGGTATTGATGATTTCAGAGAAGCCTATAGTGTTATTCTTAAACTTGATGGGGAAAATTTAATTTTTCGTGTAAGCACATTTTTGAAAATGGCTGTCCGCTCACGTGCCTCTATGGACATTATTTAAGCAAAACTCGAGTGTATTTTTTATTACTGTTCTCCCCTTTGGATTAGTATTTAAATTTGGATTACGGTTAATGTAGAACGTATTCTAATGACTGATATCTGTTATAAAACATGCACTTTACTTATCATGCTGCTATATTTTTATGTAATATCCTATCTTTGCAGTGTCGTCTCATTTTCGAACAGTGTATATGATATTATTGTATTTTATTGTATCAAATTAGGTATTTATTGTTGTTTTAAATTTGAATATATTAATGTATGCTGGTATTTTGCTTTGTACTTTTATGGATATTTTGTATATCCGAATAAAGGAGATTGATGATGACATGTGCTTATTGGCTATCTTGCAATAAGTGCATTGGGCTCCAAGTAGCCCAGCCTATGGCGTCTTCTTCCACAAAGATCTTCAACCACCTCGCACCTTGTGCTCCGTGGCCTGTCGTTTTGTGAAGCTGCTCAAGGTCCTCTTGCGACTCCTGTGCCTCCAGCCTGTGGGCCCAATTGAGTGTCAACTTTGCTTTTCCTGGGCTCCCCTGGTTGCTCCAGGCTTGCCCCGACTCCCCTGGCTGTGGTGAGTCTCCTGGACCTTGCTGGTCGAACCGTACACTTCCTTGACCTTCTGCATGGGTTGCTGTTGCCAAGGCTTGTTGGTGCTCCCGCTGGACACTGACCCCTCAGCACTCGACATCCTTCATGGGACAGCTTGCATCTGGCTCCTGGTTGTCCTCAACATCTCCTGGTCCCCGCAGCTGCAGAGTCGAGTTCCCCGTCAACTATCCTGAGGCACCCGACATCGGTGGGCATTAGTCTACCGAGCCCCTGGTCACTCTCAATTGACCCAGACTCTGTACCCTCTGCTTTTAGGTACTCTTCAACAAGAACCCACATTTGGATTCCGAAGGACATTCTTCTCCCTTCCAGCAGCGGCTTCGAAGTCCTCCATTGGGTTCGATGGCGGTTTCCGACGCCACTTCACACCTATGCACCTGGCTTCCCTGGGTTAGTTAACTTGGGTACTTCGGTATCCACGGGTGGGGTGGCTCTCCAACCTTCTGTCTTCCACGGAGTTTCTTCGTAGTCCACTGGGAAGGGTCCTTAATCTTTATAAATCCAACCACGACTTACCCATAGACTTGTACGGAGCACACAGTCATGTACTCACACTGCACACGCACTCCGTGGGGGCCCCATCTACTCACCTTGGGTGGTTCCTTGGGGTCCCAGCAATTCTACGGCCTCTCGACATTGTCCTGACTCGAGTTGTGGTTCTTATACCATTTTTTTAGTATATGGTTTGGTCTCCCCTGGGGCGCACTGTGTTTTAGAGCTATTTACTGTGATTTCATTGCTATACTATTGTGTGCTTTGTGTATATCTCCGTGTAGGAGATACTGGAACATACTAGAGAGTATTATATAATAAATACATATTTTTATAAATACCTTGTGTAGTTCTCCTTCATTTAATCTATACTATAAGTTTGCATTCTGGTAATACAAGCTGCTTTACACTCTTTCAAGACTAAGCCTGAAGGCTGCTCTCCACAGCTACCATTTGGATAGCTTTCTAAGGTTGTCTGAGACCTCTTAAATCACCATAAGGGTTGTCTGGACTGGTGCTAGGTGCCCACTTACATTAGTAGACAGCATATACCAGGCCAGCCTCTCACAATACCCATCTTTGAAGAACAATACATGATGATGCACGAAAACTACACTTCTGCTTCCCTAAACCAGCTACTGCTCCAATCATTCACTGCCTGTATCCTTACCTTTGATCCTGTCAGCACTTTGCAGCATTTTCCTAGATTAGTGTTAAATAGCACTGTTGTACCTGCCATTTTTAGTGGGTTTACCCCCAGACTTTTTGCTTTTTGGACCCTTTTTTTCTACCTATTTTTCCAATGGTTTTAGGACTCTGGGCCCTTTACCACTGCTATTTAGTGCTAAAGTGCATATGCTCTCCATGTAAATTGTGTTACTAATTGGTGCATCCATGATTGGCATATTTGAATTACTAGTAAGACCCTAGTAATGTGCACAGGTGTGCCCAGGGCCTGTAAATCAAATGCTACTAGTGGGCCTGCTGCACTGGTTGTGCCACCCACATAAGCAGCTCTTCCAATGTGTCTCAGACGCCACAGCAGCGTCTGTGCGTGTTTTAAACTGCCATGTCGACCTGGCAAGTGCACCCACTTGCCAGGCCTCTGCCTTCCCTTTCATTATATGCAAGTCACCCCTAAGGTATGCCAAAGGCAGCCCCATGGGCAGGGTGCAGTGTACGTAAAATGTAGGACATGTAGTGGTGTGTTTTGCATGCCGTGATGGTGAAATACTGTGCATTTCGTTTTTCACTATTGCAAGGCTATCTCTTCCATAGGTTAACATGGGGTCTGGCTGGAAACATCTTTCCAGTGCAGATTCCAACTGGATGATGATAGAAAGTTAGAGTTTGTGATGTCTGAACTCACAGTTTAAAAATACCGCTTTTAGTGATAGTGGTTTTTAAATTGCATGTTTGAAAATGCCACTTTTAGAAAGTGTAAAAGTAAAAGAGACCTGGCTACCAATTTTGGTTGCTGCCATTTATTTCAGCAGACTAAAAGCCCATACATTTAGTCTTTGGGCCTAGTTAATCATTTCTCCATGATTTACACTTTTAGAAACAACTTTTTATGAAACATTTCAATTGTGTCTGAGACATTCAAAGATACATAGTTCAAAAAGTGCTAATATACATTAAACAAACACTTGTGAAAGGGAAAAAAATAAAGAACAAAAACATGAATTCAGTACAATACAATCAATTGTGAGAAATTACACCAGCATGTCTTGAAACACATTACTAAGACAATGAGCACTCTCATAGGGCCCATTAATTAGCTTGTTAAAAAGAGATGCTCTCCATGAGGGAGAAAATAAATATCTGTGGGGATATATCTGTATATGAGATCCCTCTCCAGAATCCGTAAATAATTTAATCTGCCCCCTTTGTGGATGAAAGGAAATGCCGACGCGTTTCCAATCCCAGGCTGTGTTAAGGGATTTTCATCAGGGCTGGAGCAAGGTGTAATCTGTAATAAATGGGATTTGGTTCAGTGAAAATAAATAAATGAAACCCTTTCTCCATCTATTCCTTTCGCCTATTTATGAAAATGTGATTGTACCTGATTATGTGGTTACAAACTTCCTCAATGCGTGTTGGTTTGTTCTTCAGTCAAACTATTGAAAATTAACCAGG
Source organism: Calotriton arnoldi (assembly GCA_963921515.1). NCBI lineage: Eukaryota > Metazoa > Chordata > Amphibia > Caudata > Salamandridae > Calotriton > Calotriton arnoldi. The sequence goes on from CAWUFW010020146.1 coordinate 110,539, forward strand.
GACCTAAAACACGGACATTGGTTTGCATAGTTAAAAATTTTGTAAGCACAAATACATTTACATTTAAGCCATTAAAGTGTTTTGATTTCATTAGAACCGCTTACTTTTAAAATTCTGCGAGTCCATTCAAAAGAAGGTGGTGAGCCTGCATGTTTAACTCGGAACTTGTGAAAGCATAAATCTTCCTCCTTCAGCTTTTTTGTTTGTTTGATAGCTCGTGTCTGCAGAAGGAAGCGGAGTCACATTATATCACCGGACGTTTCTGCTTAATATTCCTGAGCGCGTGTGTTTAAATAGCAACAATGTTGGACAAACAGCTTACTTTGTGTCGAGCGATTTGTGAGCAGCCACGGTCGCTTCACTCGTATGCTGTTGAAGGCTATGACAAAAGAAAGCAGACTGTCAGATGTCTGTTTTACCAAGTCTTTGACGAGCAGGATTAATCATGACTTGTTGAGAAACTCACATTGTTACTTCTCCATGGTGTACTCACGATGGCAGCTCTTCCTTCGTGTGCGTTTTCCCGATTGAGTGTGCTTTTCCGTTTTAGAGGCAGGAAGTATGTCGGTTGATTAGCTTGAAGGATTATGGGAATTGTAGTTGTGCCATTTCTTGATGGATAGCTTTATTCAGTTCATGAATGACACATTGTATTTTTTAGTGGTGGATATACCTATTATTTATCATTTCGTGAAAAATGCTAATTGGTTGCTTGATTTAATTCCGACATTTCGTTCAAACCTTTTTGGATAAAATTGAATTTTACGATTAAGTATGCCTCTCTTTTGAGCAGTAGGTTTTCAACATTGCCACCACGCAGCAGTTGTTTTAATCCTGATAGCACAGTCCATACAAAATCTTTTTCAGAGTGATTGTTTTCAACGAAGTGTGACACCATCGGCGCAGTTAATACTTGTTTTTTAATTCGGGAGCGATGCTGTACAATCTTCTGATTAATTTGTTGGTTTGTCTTTCCAATGTACAGTTTCGAGCATGGACACTTAATTGCGTAAACTATATTTTTGGTTTTACAGTTGGTAAATTCTTTATGAATCCATTTGATGGAATAATGTGTAAACCTGTGGCCTTCAATAGTGTTGCTGCACGCTGAACAGTTGCCACATTTATGGTGACCCTCAATTGGTTGCATATTCCATTGCGTCCTTAAATGTTTCTTCTTTGTTATTTGGGCAATATCAGCACGGATAATCCTTTGCCCTATACTCTTGTTCTTTTTCATAGCAAACAGAGGTTGTTCCATCGGACATTCTAGTTGTGTAAGAAGATGCCAGTTTTTTTAAATCATCTGACTAAATTTGTTTGTATGTGGCCCAAATGTAGACACACACACCAGCTTCTCTAAGAGTTTTTTTCTTTTTTAGAGAGCAATTCCTCTTGTGGTGTATACCAGGCCCTTTTGGTTGCATGTTTGAGCATCTTTCTGGGATACCCTCTCTCCTTAAGTTGGTCACAAAGCACTTCAGCATGTATCAGAAAATCTTCCTTTCGTGCACAGTTCCTACGGATCCGTAATAGTTGGCCGTAAGGTAGGTTATCTTTTAGGCTCCTTGGGTGGAAGCTTTGGTAAAGAAGGATTGTGTTCCTGTCAGTGGCTTTTCGGTGTAAGGTGGTAGTCAATTTCTGATCATATGGTATGACTTCTACATCAAGAAAGGTTAAGCAGGTATTGCTGTTTGTGATGCTGAATTTTATGTCTTGGTGTCTCATATTAAGCCATTCATGGAAGTGGCGGAGTTGTTCCTCTGTGCCATTCCAAAGGCACCATACATCATCTATGTACCGGTACCATTGTAGGATATGTTCACTGTACAGGTTGTGGTTAATGATGAACTTGTCCTCGAATAGGGCCTTGAACAGTATGGCCATTTCTGGGGCGAAGGGGCATCCCATCGCGGTCCCTTTGGTCTGCATGAAGAATGTTTCCTCAAATTTAAAGTAATTTCTCTTCAAGGCTATTCCGGCAAGATCCAATATAAATTCGGTTGGGACTCTGTGGGGCTTTGGTCGTGTTTCCAAGAAGTACTCCATCGTTTCGAGCGCTTCTTCCTGTGGGATCTGAGTGTATAAAGAGATTACATCAAATGAGACCATCAACTGATAATGTGGATCAAACGATTGGCCATCTATTTTGTTAATGAAATCAGTTGTATCTCTTAAATAGGATGGTACTTGGTCCATGAGAGGTTTCAAGAAGACATCTACATACTTGGCAATCGGCTCCAGAACAGAATCGCAGCCCGATACAATCGGTCTTCCAGGGGGTTGCGTTAAATTTTTATGAATTTTCGGGAGGAAATAAATTACTGGAATCCTTGGATGCGTTTTGGTGAGGAACTCAAATTCCTTAGGGCCTAAGATACCTTGTTCCAATCCCCATTTGAGTTTGATATTGATTTCACCTTCTATTTGCCGTGTAGGGTCTTCTCTGAGTTGTCGATACCACTCCATGTTCAGTATTTGGCTTTTTGCTTCAGTCAAATACATTTCTTTGGACCATAAAACTAAGGCCCCGCCCTTGTTAGCCGACTTTATTGAGTCATCTTTCTGTAAATCCCTTATGGCTTCTTGTTGTTGCCTGGTGATGTTTCTTTTTGTGAATGGTTTACTCTTTTCCAATTGTGTGATGGAGGACACGATTGCCTGTTCAAATGCCAATATTTGTTTTGGAACACTGGATGCTGCCGGATTAAAATTAGATTTTTTTGATAATCCTGAGGGTCCATTGTTGCCGCGATTTTCTTTTCCAAAAAAGAATGCTTTAAGTCGAATCTTGCGGAAAAATTCCAGAGCTTCTATTTTCAAGTTGGCATAATCTGTAATTGTAGTTGGAACAAATTTGACACCTAATTCTAAGACTGACTCTTCCACCTTAGATAATTGTTTAGATGACAAGTTCACAATTGAGAGTCCACCCCAGTCTCCCTTTCAGCTTCAGGGTACAAACCCTGTGCTGAGTGACCAGTCTCAGGATACCGCCACTAGACTGATGGGAGAATTGTGCAGGACGGTTGCCACAGATGCCATGATAATTCTGGGTTCTGGGGGCACCTCTTCCAACAGGAGGGTACAGAGCCCCAGGAATGAGGGCAATGGGAGTAAGGCCTGCTCCTGACTCCTGTCCAGCCTAAGGATACAGACCCTGGGCTGGAGGGCCAGTTTCAGGAGACCACACCTGAACTGGTGGGAGGGAGATTGGAAAAAAGGTGCCAGGCACCTGGGGCTACTGCCCCCCACTCTGAGAAACCTTGGAGGTCAGAGAGCCCTGAAAGGCATGAGGGCTGGCTCTTGTGACTGAACACTGTCAGGTGCCTCTGTGGTTTGCTGTCAGGGTGGCCAGCGGTGCCGTTGGGGTGGGGGGGGGGCAGGAGTCACACCCCTGGGGTGGACTGGGCCACACCAATATGTTGGCCATGGTGGTACTGTCTACCTACTGGAATACATCTGTAAGCAGAGTAAGGTTAGGTGCTGCACAGATGGGATCTCCAAGTGAGGAGGGATCCCCATGGGTTAGCTTAGTGGGCCCTGAGAGTGTGGACAGAGGGATCCTACTGGGTTCAGAGAGGCGGGGAACTTGAACGTACCCACGCTGTGTGGGCCAGATCCAGGTTCTATTGCCCCAAGCAGGGAAGTCCATCAAGGGATTGATTATTCTACCCCGGCTTTAGGCTGGGAGGGGATTGTGTTGCACCTTGCATTTTTAGCTGGTTTAACCCCAGCGTTTTGCTTTTTGGCCTCTTGTTTTTGACCTATTTTTTGTTGATTGTAGGACTCTGGGCCCTTTACCACTGCTATTCAGTGCTAAAGTGCTTATGCTCTCCTTGTAAATTGTGTTACTTATTGGTGCACTCATGATTGGCATATTTGATTTACTAGTAAGTCCCTAGTAATGTGCACAGGTGTGCCCAGGGCCTGTAAATCAAATGCTACTAGTGGGCCTGCAGCACTGGTTGTGCCACCCACATAAGCAGCTCTTCCAATGTGTCTCAGACTCCACTGCAGCGTCTGAGCGTGCAGTTTTAAACTGCCATGTCGACCTGGCAAGTGCACCCACTTCCAGGCCTCACTCTTCCCTTTTATTATATGTAAGTCACCCCTAAGGTAGGCCCAAGGCAGCCCCATGGGCAGAGTGCAGTGTACGTAAAAGGTAGGACATGTAGTGGTGTGTTTTACATACCCTGATAGTGAAATACTGTGCATTTCATTTTTCAGTATTGCAAGGCTATCTCTTCCATAGGTTAACATGGGGTCTGGCTGGAAACACCTTTCCAGTGCAGATTCCAACTGGAAGATGATAGAAAGTTGGAGTTTGTGATGTCTGAACTCACAGTTTAAAAATACCCCTTTTAGTGACAGTGGTTTTTAAATTGCATATTTGAAAATGCCACTTTTAGAAAGTGGGCATTTTCTTGCTTAACCATTCTGTGCCTGCCTGTGGAATCCATGTCTGTGTAGCTGACATCTGGGGCATCCTGAAATACACTCTAGACAATCACACAAAGGGAAACTTAGGTGTGCCCTGCATATTCTGATGACTCATCACCCGGCTGATGGGTCTTCCTGGGCTAAGAGTAATGGGAGGTGTTGTCACTGGCAACTGAATAGGGCTGGACCTGTCCTGCACAAAGACGTTTCCACCTACTGGAGAGTGTCTGGGACAGAGCAAGAAAGAACTGGATCTTGTGAGTAAGAAGGACTTTTTCTTTGAAGTTTGACAACTTCAAAGACCAGAACTGGTACAAGTATTGGAGCCCTAACCCCAGAATTTTAGAACTCTTTTGGACTAAGGAACCTGCTAAAAAGAAGAGCAGGAGAAGCTTTCAGGAGGGACTGTGTGCTTTTCTGTGTTGGCCTGCTGCTTGTTGCTTCTGTCTTGGGAAGTGAAAGGACTGAACTCAACTTTCGGCAACTTATTTCCTGAGTTTCTCCAAGGGCTTGAAGTAGAGCTTGCCTCCTGTTGGAAGTCTCAGGAACATCACAGACTTCAGGTTCAGGTTCATTTGTCAACACCACTGGGAAATGTGTGTTTTGTGCTGCAACAGAAGAAAAACAACTATGATGCTGTCAACGATGCCTCTGCCAACTCTGTGACCTGAAGGCACTGGCCGGAGCATTACCCCGCTTCACAACGCAACCCCGGTCTCACTGACACCACCTGCCGATGCCGTCATTGAGCCGCTGCTTGCACTGTGACCTGTGGGCACGCACCTTGCATTGCCTCTCTTCACATCACCACCTGGCCATGGAGGACTACCTGGAGGTCCACCTTTGTGGCCTTCTTTCCCACGTTCAGCCCCCTCTCTTTGCAGAGTTTCTGCAGCTCAGCCTTGCTGAAGCTATCAGTCTTGATTAGCTTTATTTCCATTCCAGCAAAAAGGAGGAAACCTAGGGCCATATGTACAGAATTTAGGGATTGCAAGTTCCTAATTGCAGTTCTTTTGTGAATCGTAATTAGGAAATTCCAATTCCTAATGCACAAATATGTATAAGTTGGTAATAAAGATTCTTAATGGGGTCACAATAGACCTACCTCATGAATAGTAATGAGGTAGGCTGCAATTTGCGACCCACTAAGAATTGCAGCCATTACAGGGACAGTGGCTTGCTGGGGTCAGAAGACCATCATGTGTGTGATTGCTTTTTAATAAAGCAAACTTTTTTTAATTAAATGCCGCACGTTTTTCTTAAAAGAAAACAGAATGCGTTTAAAAAGAAAAAAATGTAACTTTAAAGTTTCATTTTTTAAGAGTAGGTAGTAATCCCTTGGTCCACTACCTTCTCTTAAAAAATATTTGTTTCAACATTCACAAAGGGGAAGTGGTTCCCTGGGGACCCCTTCCCATTTGTGAATGGTTACTACCACCCTTGAGGTGTCTGTAAAAAATTAATGTTTTGCAACCGTAATTTGGTTGAAAAACATTCATACATACCATTGCGATCCGGTATTAGGAAGGGATGCCCTAAACAAACCCCTTCCAAATACCGAATCTCAAATACAAATTGCGATGCGGTAACAGGTTACTGAATCGCAATTTGGCTTTTGTACATTTTAAAAGCATTTTTGCAATCACAAACATCCTGATTCTGTGATTTGGGATGTTTGCGACCTCAATATAGGTTTTTGTACATATGGCCCTTAAATTTGGAAAAAAGAAAAAAACTGGCGTGGCCAAGAAGGCGGAGTGAATGGACGTGTTTCGTTCGAGCTCCGTCCCTGCCGGGCCCATAGCATTGACACAGTGCCCATACCTTCTCTAAAAAGGCACCAGAGGCTACCTCCTGCTGCGGGGCGCTGGTGAAGCCGCAGAGCTATACTCCAACATCGCCTGACCCCCCCCCTCCAGAGCGCGGAGGCTGATGCCCTGGTCCCCCGCAAGCGGCCATCTTGCTTTTCCAAGGGGAGTGAGAGGTTCCTAGCAGAACAAGAGGAGCAGCGCTCAGGCCCACACTGGCACCTCGGCTCGGATACCAGGCTCGGTCCCGCTTGCATTGTCACTGGGGACTCTGCGGAGCCGATACCTGGAGGCGGCGCCATCTCGAGGGCTGAGGATCGTGGTGAGGGCCTGGGCCCAGATCGGCCATGAGTTGCGCAGCGGGATTGCTGCTGGGCCTGTAGTGAGGATCTCAGGAGGAATACTTGCACTCAGCCCCCGGTGTTTAGCACAAGGCTGCGGGAGGACTGAGAGCCTGGCCAAGATCGACGCTATCCTGGAGACATGTGAGGCAAGGCCCAGAGTGGTGGCCCAAACATAGCGCCCCCCCCGGGACGACAGCAGCCACCCGCTTCATGAAGGGGAGCCGCTTGGGATGAGGCTGCGGAGGATCGTAGCGAGGGGCGCGAGGAGAAAGGTTTGACGCGCAATCGGCGCTATAGCCACACAGCAGGCCGTGACAGCCTCATGAGGGCCTAAGGTCGGACCGGTGACCTTGGAGAGCATAATCTTAGACGGCTGAATACGCAGATGATGGAGGTCTTAATACTGGTGTGATGCCCGACTGATCCGTGTTCCCTCCATAACGACGCACAGAGCAGCTCCCACATCACGGCGCCCCCTTGAGACGACGGTGCCCACTTGCCCTCCACGGAGGCTCCGCCATGACGAGGCTCGGCTGGCTTAAGGTGAGGGGTCCAAAGGGGGGGACCCGGTGCACGACTGGCACTACGCTTGCACGGCAGGCCTTGGTGATCCTTGTGGTGGCCTGGGCCCAGGTCGGTGGGCCTTGGAGAAACAGTGGCTTCACACCGCACGGTAGGGCCCTGCCTAATTAGAGCTCAGATCTGGAGCCTCATCGTCCTGGCCCTACCTCCTTTGCTTCGGGACCCGGGGGTAATGACCCACGTTGCTTCCCCACTGTCTGTTGTGTGGAGCTGTCTGAGACCCTGATGTGGAGGATGGTCGTGAGCTACTAGGTGCAGTTTAGCCTATAGAATCTGGCATAGATCTATCTCTGGGATTGCATATCGCTTGGGACATTGGTTTGAACGAGAGGGGAGGGCTTCGCTCAGCGGGGCGGCCTTCTTTAGAGCCAAGCCATCAGCAAGGTGTTTTGGGGAGGCCTGGCCGGCTTCGAGATAAGAGGTTAATCACCTGCATCACCCGTCCTAGGCCTGGTACACATAGCCCAGGTACCAACCACCGATGTGACCACACCTGAATGGAGCTATAGTTCAAGCTGCCTCTCTTACCTCAGGTCATCATCTAATTCACAGGGTGCACTCAGAACGAGATCATGGAGTCGGCCAATGCGAAAAAGGAGCGCTCTGTGTGCGACCAGCTTCTGAAGAATACAGTGGATCCTCAGGGCCCGGGGCAGGCTGGCGTAGGAGAAGGTGCTGACATCGCAGTGACCCGAGAATTCTTGGAGTCTTTATTCGCTTCTCTTGGAGAGGACATAATGACTGTAAAGACTGACTTGCAGTCAGACTTGAGAGAGGTGCGTCCGGATGTTGACGCAGTCGGTGAGAGGGTGGCTGCCCTGGAGGAAAGCACAGTAACTAGGGATGAGGAAATCGCTGCGCTCCAACAAGAGGATCTCCGACTTCAGGACCAGCAAATCGATCTTCAATCACACACAGAGGACATGGAGAATAGATCGAGGCGGAATAATATCCCTATTCGCGCGGTCCCCACTGGCGCAGAAGGAGTGGACCTGGAGGGGTGTGTGCAAGTCTTGTTTAACACTGTTTTGAGCAACTCTGCGGAGAGCGTAGTTAAAGTGGATCGTTGTCACCGGGAGGGTCCTCCCCGCCAGTCTAACCGCCCTCCCGCAGATATTTTGGTCTGTGTACAGGACTTCAAAGTAAAAGAAGCCATTCTTAAAGCGACCCGATCCATCCAAACATTACAATTTAGAGACCACTCTCCGCAACTTTTCCAGGATCTCGCAGCAAGCACCCTGCAGAAGAGGAAAGACTTTCGGCCCGTGACCAACCACCTGCGCTCCTCTGGCATAGCCTATTCCTTGGGCCACCCCTTTCGCCTCATATTCCAATACGATGGCAAGCTCCACCAGCTTCGCTCCCTGGAGGAGACCTGCAAGCTCCTTAATTTAGTCCTCGGCGATCAGGCTCCGCAGAGCTCTTCTATTGGGGGAGGGGCTCCACTTGGTCGCCGCTGAGGTCCGAGAGCCGGATTCAGACTGGAGCGCCTTTGCCCTGACCCTGCTACCATCCTCAAAATAAAGGTCGGCGGTGATTCGTTCACTCTCCGGTGCTGAAGGAGATGTAGCGGAACCTCCAACTTGAGGTGTTTCCAGGTTGATGGGGTGAGTTGTAACGTTGGGCCTGGTGAGGGCAGGGACGGCTAACCTCAGCGCTGGTGAATGACTCTTGCCTTCTTGGTTGCCCCCATACATACCGGCCTCCCTTCTGTGGTGGACTTTGATTATTTCTTGTTAGTTAACATATTTTTCTATTCTTTTGTAATGTTGGGGTTATTAATGTGTTATTTGGGGTCCCCTGCCGGCGAGCCAATTCCTTTGCATCCTCCACCTACACCCACCAATTGCAGAATGCTCTACACATCACACATTTTTAACATCTCATCTGAGATTAGCAAAGCACAATCCTGGCCTACCAAGACTTGCTCGTGTCCTCATGCCCTGGGAGACTAAAATAATTAGCCTCAACGTCCGAGGACTTAATAATCCTACTAAGAGGAAGGGGGTACTACCCCTGTTGGAGCACTCACTGGGGGATATATGCTTGCTCCAGGAGACTCACTTACTCCCTAAGGATACACATAGAATGCATGCTAAAGGATTTCCACAGCAATATTGGTCTTCTGGGAAGGGCAAGAAGGGGGAGGGTGGCTATCTTGTTTTCCAAACACTTTACTGGCACTGTCCTGGGTCCCGTGGCCAAAATTAAGGGCTGCCTACTGGCTCTCCGGGTGCAGATGGATACATTCCACTTTACGTTGGCTTCAATTTACTCCCGCAATGAGCACCAAGAGGCCTTTTTAATGGACGCCCTAGCCAAGGTACTTCATTCCCCAGATGCGGCTGTGGTGGTGGGCGGGGACTTAAATGTAGTGATGGATGCTGAGCTGGACCATTCTGGTCAGAGGGTTGGTGGCACAGGGGCCCTGTCCGCCGGGAGTGGCTGGAAGAATGTGGGCTACGGGATGTGTGGCGCACCCTACACCCTGAAGAACGGGATTACACTTTTTATTCCCCGGCTCATAAAACATACGCTCAGTTGGACCATTTATTAGCTTTCCCCTCTGCTTAGGAGCGTGTTCAGGACTCTACTATTGAGGCCCGTTCCCTTTCAGATCATGCACATATAACATTGTCTATACACACCTCTCCTGCCTGAAATATGGCCCCCCGTGGCGCCTTCGGGAGACGATGCTGATGTCCCCAGCGACAACTATGGCACTTAGGAATACTATACTGGATTACCTAACGCTAAATGATCATGGTTCCATCGCCCTGCCCTCGATTTGGGAGGCGTTAAAGCTGGTTGCCCGGGGTGCTCTTATAGCTAAAGCAGCACATGAAAATAAAATGAGGAAGGCTAAGAGGGAAGAGCTTGAGTCAAGGGTGAGGGAATTGGAGGCTATCCCTAAGAGCTCTGGTGCCCCACAGATCTGGAGACAACTTGAAAGAGAGCGGCTGTACCTTAAACACCTTGATCTGGATAGGGCTGAGCATGCGATAGTACGTTTGAAGCATAAATATTATGTAGGGACTAATAAAGGGGGACGCATGCTGGCGCATTGTCTGCGCAGTAAACAATATGCACAGGCAGTCAAGGCGGTCCGGCGGGATTCCGGGGAGGATGCCACCGAAGACATTTGCATTGCAGATACTTTTCAGGCTTACTACTCGGAGTTGTATGCAAACGACGCTTCGATCTCCTCGGATCTGCAAGCCTACTTAGATGCGGCTGCGGTTACCCCCCTTTCTGCCAGCGAAGCCGCAGCCCTCGATGAACCCATTTGCACTGAGGAGGTGATCTCGGCGATTGCTCTGTGGAAACCCTTGAAGGCGCGCGGGCCGGATGGGTTCAGTGCCGCCTTCTACAAGATTTTGTGTCCGGAATTAGCTCCCATACTCACACGGCTGTTTAATTCCTTTGCCAAAATGGGCACGCTCACAGAAACAATGCTCCAAGCCTCGATCACAGTTAATTGTTCGCTAGCATTTTAGCCCAGCGCCTTAACTCCCTGATGCCCGGTATTGTAGATCCGGACCAGGCAGGGTTCATCCCCGGTCGACAGTGCGGAGCCAATACTAAACGCCTCTGTCATTTGATAGACAAAGTTCAGCGATCCCGCGAGGAAGCTTTGCTTTTGACGGTGGACGCGGAGAAAGCTTTTGACAAGGTGCATTGGCCCTATCTATTTGCAACTCTTAAACAATTTGGCATGGGCACACGCTTTCGAAGCAGGATCGCGAGCATTTACAGTTCCCCCTGTGCTTTGGTCAGAGTAAATGGTGTCAGTTCCACCGGTTTCCCTATTGATCGGGGCACGAGGCAGGGATGCCCTCTTTCGCCATTACTGTTCGCCCTTTACATGGAGCCCTTTGCTCAACGACTCTGTGACAACCCTAGTGCCAAGGGCATTCCCTTTGGGGCAGATCAGCATTTTATTAGCCTTTACGCTGATGATGTCATTTTTTCCATTACCCATCCAGTGACCTCACTCCAGGCTATTGTGGCGGACCTCCAAGCAGTCGGACAGATCTTGGGCTTCCTGGTCAATATGCAAAAATCACAAATCTTGAATCTGACTTCCAACTCACACACAGAAGGCACTTTGCACACTCAGTTTGATTTCGATTGGGTCACAGAGGACCTACTGTATCTCGGTTTGGCTCTCAGTAGAAGTCTGGCGAAGACCGCTGAGTCCAGTTATACCAGGTTGCTCGCCCGCATCCGTAAGGATTTGTTACAGTGGCAGCGGCTCCCATTGTCGTGGTTTGGCTGACTTGCCGCGGTGAAGATGAACATCCTTCCCAGGGCCCTATATATCTTTCAGATGCTTCCGTTGCAACCACCCCCGGCTTTTTTCATAAGCTCCATCGGGAGATCGATCGCTTCATTTGGGGGACTGTAAAACCTATGGAATGGAACGACATTTTTTACAGAGCTCACCACACAGCATACACCACAGGGCATACGGAGACGTCTTATAAAATCATTTCCTATTGGCATTATACTCCCTCCCAGACACAGAAATGGAACTCTCAGTGCGAGGGCCTGTGCTTGCGTGGTTGTGGTAACCCTGGCACATTGCTTCACCCCTTGTGGCACTGCCCGAAGCTTACTAGATACTGGGAGCGGATATTGGATGAGGTTGATCGGGCCTTTGACACTGCCATCCCCAGATTCCCCGCATATACACTCCTAAGACTACCCAATGCATTAACATTACCGCTTCACTCAATAAAGGGTAGGCAGATGGCCTTGGCACTCAACGCTGCCCACCGAGTGCTATTGTCCGGTTGGAACTCTGATAGAATCCCAGTTCACCAGCAGTGGCTCCAACAGTTGTGGACTTTACTGGGTATGGAACGACTGTCGATGGCAACCCTAGGGAATAAATCAGATTACACTAAAATTTGGGCCCCCTTTATATCCATCCTCTCCTGTGAGTTTCGGGAATTGGCTTGCCCGAAATACCTACACATACTGAAACTGATCCCAGCCGACCAGGAGGAGGACAAAGTCGCTGGTGTCACCTCCTGATCACTATAGCCCTGTTTCTCTCCCTGAGTGCAATAATCCCAGGGTTCTTGGCTCGCTCGGACGGGGTTGAGGGTGGGGGTAGGGGGTTTTAGTGACATATGTTTCATTTGTGGGGTATTTTTTGTTGTTTTAGGTTTGAAGATGGTAATTTAACTGACTCAGCAGCTACTCTTGTACGGGGCATCTTTTCAGGGATGTACTGCAATTTTGTCTTCGCCTGTTATTGAAAGTATCTAGGCAATAGATCAGCTTCCTCTGTTCTTTGGATGATGCGGCCGGCCCAGGATGGGTGTAGGTGGCTTGCTGTGTAACCTAATTCAATATTCTGCACTTAAGAATTGCTGCCTGCACTGACCTTGTTGGTACCATCATCGCGGCCGGCCCAATTGGGTTATAGGTGGCCTGCTGTGTACTGCTTTTATTATGTGCGTTGCCAATAAAAAGTGATTTAATTCTAAAAAGAAACAAACTGAGGGTATTTTAAAAAGAGGTCAAATCTGGTGTCAAATTATTTATCTGGGACTTTAGTGTTAAACCAACCTCTGTATGGGACTGTATGGTACTGCACAAATACAAGTAATATACCCCACCCCTGAGTACCAATCTGAGAAATATGGTTGTTGGTTGAGGGGGTGAAACCCTACTCAAGCAACAGCCACAATCCGTGTCAGGATCAACCACAAAAAGTCACTAAATTACCCTTTTCTTAACCCTCTGGTAACAGGGCTTAACTTGGAGGCAATGTGGAAAATATTTGAGCAGCATTTAAACAATAATAAAGTGAAAACATGACACAAGAAAAATTCCACACCAATTTCGAACAATAGAGCATATTTGAATAAATGATATGACACGAAAACAAGAAAAATTCAATCAGTGGAACTGGCTTATGAAATTTTCAATTTTTTAGTAAAATCTAGTCCCAAAAAAGTAAAGTGCCAACCGCTGACATTTACGAAGCTGGGGCAAAGTTGAGAGTTATGGCCAACCGCAATGGAGCATAGTTCAGATACACGAGGTAGATTAGACCTGGTCTTCACTTATCTTCAGACTTAAAACACATTTTGAAAAAAAATGCCTTGAGAAGTTAAAGCTGGACACCACAGTTGAGGTGACAATTTCTACTTTAGGACACAGTTTCTTTTTTGGAAGTTGAAAATCTCCAGCGGGACGAGGCTGCAGGCCACAAGGCCAAATACCCTTCTGAAGAGGAGTTGCTGAACAGGATTTGCTGCTGTGGAGAAGAACTTAGAGTGAGCTGCCACAAAGTAAGGCAGACCGGCGAAGCACCTTGGATGCATCAGCGAGCAGGTAGGTCTCTGTCTCATCCCAGCTCTCAGAGCACTTTTTGTCTGAAAACTTTCTAAGTCCCATCTTTTAGATCTGGGATATCTGGGTACATTTAGCACCATCTCCAAAGGTCCAGGACTGGAGGGGAACCACGTGCAGGATCAGGACTCATTCAGACTGGGTCCAGGTGTCAGTTCAAGATGGTTAGAGCCTTCACTGTCCCTGGGACTCTGAGCAGGAGGCCAGCCAACTAGCCCTTGTTGTGAGAAGGTGGGTTGGTATATGCTGTCCACTAGTTAAAGTGGGCACCTTGTACCAGGCCACACGACCCTTATGATGTATGAGGTCAAATATAACCTTTATGAAAGCTATCCTAGTGGTAGCTATGGAGAGCAGCCTTCAGGCTTAATCTTGAAGGAATGTAAAGCAGCTTGTTTTACCAGAATCTCACTCTTGAATGACCAAATGAAAGGAGAACCACACAAGTGTTATGTAAAAATATGTATTTATTACTAAAACACTCTCTACTAATATCGACACGAGATTAGAACATAAAGCACACAATACTTAATCAATAGAACGTACGTAAGTAGCAAAATATGCAACGGGCTCCAGGGGGAGACCAAACCATATACTAAAAAAATGGTATAACAACAACGACTTCAATAGACACAGTGCCTAGAGCACGGAGAATCGCTGGGACCCCAAGGAACCACCCAAAGGAGTGACACAGGGAGCCCACGGAGGACGGGTGCAGTGTGGGAACACGACCGCGTGTTCCGTGCAACTCTATGGGAAAGTCGCGGTTAGAAAATTACAATTTAAGGACACTTCTAGGAGGACTTCAAGTATACCCTTTGGAACTTAAGAGGTTCGAAGGCCAGCACCCTTGTGAGTACCGAAGTACCCGAGTTACCTATCCCAGAGGAGCCGGGTGCATAGGGGTCAAGTGGTGTCGAAAACCGCCGTCGTTTTCAATGGCGAACTGCAAGAAAGTACTGCTGCCAGGAAGGCGAAGAGTGTCCGGTGGAATCCAAGCCTGGATTCATGATGTGAAAAACCTGAAAGCAGAGGGGAAAAAGTCTGGATCACTTCAGGTGACCAGGGGCTCGACAGTCGAATGACCACCGATGTCGGGTGCTTCAGGTGAAGAGAAAGGATGTTTGTCTCTGCAGCCACGGGGACCAGGAGACGTTGACGATGACCAGGGTCCAGAGGTGAGCTGTACCATGAAGGCTGTCGAGAGCTGAGGGGTCATTGTCCGGCTGGACCACCAACAAGCCTTGGCAACGGCAACCCACGTAGACAGAGGAAACAGGTTACGGTGTGGACGAGCAAGGTCCAGGGGACTCTCCAAGCAATGGAGAGTCAGGGCATGTCTGGAGCAACCAGGGAAGCCCAAGAACAATCAAGGTGACCCTCGCCAGGACCCACCAGTCAACGGACCAGGGATCGCGAGGTGACCTCGAGCGAATGTACAAACTGCCAGCCCACAGAGCACTCGTGGAGTGGAGGCTGGATATCTTTGGTGCAATTGATGCTTGGGGTTAGTACTACACGTAGTCCAAATCACAGCCTCAGGGATTGCCAAAAAGCATATGCTGCTGCAAATGTACACGGTGCACAGGGGTTCGGGTTGCACGGTCCCCACGAGGGATACTGGTCTCAGAGTTGCTGAGAGGTCAGATCAACCTCAGGGACGTTAGAGAACCCACCTCCTGTGTTGCAGAAATCTTCGGAGTCCGCAGGAGCTCGGGAGATGCAAACCGGTCAGGTGCGCTTAAGTGCCTGCTGCTGCAGGGGAGTAACTCCTTTACTCCAAGGGAGATTCTTCTGTCGTCCAGCGAAGTGTAGACCGTTGAAGTACTTGGTTTCTTTGCAGAGTCTTGTCCAGGTATAATCTAAAGTCCTGTTATCAGGTTTCCCACTTTATACCCATGGGAAGGGGTTGGACTGACTCTGGGGACCCTCCTAGGGGAGGGGCAGGACAGAGGGGTGGCTACACCCATGTCCTTTGTCCAGTTTCACGCCAGAGCAGGAGCCAACGGCTCCCAGAACTGGTTCTAGCTGACTATGCACGGGGACACTAAATGTGCCCGCAGTGCAGACTTTCTGGCACTCTAAGAGTGCACCCACCCAGCCCCAATACACTAAAGCCTGTCTGGGAGGTGATCACACCTCCCTGTGACAGGAAACCTATTGTCAGGCCTTACTCTGCTCGAGCTCGGCTCAGCAGCAGGAGGGCAGACTCGTGTCTGTGGCTGGCAGCATCCATTTTGTGCTGCCCAGGTCAAGAAAGCTGGTATCGGGTAGACCGGTGACCCATAGTAGTGGTTGTACAAGGGAGGAATCATACCTCCCACACCAGTTACTAGTGTGGAGGTATGATTCCAAGGTGTTTGACACCAATCACGACATGTTTCTAAGCAGCCGTTTTAAAGTTAGCATTTACCGCGAGGTTATAATGCACTTAAGTATATATGGTTTGGCTGCATCACAGACAACCCAGGGGAATGGATTCCGAAGGCTGCAGAGGGGCCCTACTCATGCAGGGGCACCCTCTCACATAAAACCCAGCACCCTGCCTTCAGGATTGATAAGGCCTGCCATAGGGGTGACTGATAGGTTTATATGTGTAGTGATTTAGAAGGGATATATTGAACCTATATCTCCAATAAGGGGTGCATGCACCACCTTACACAGGCTGCAGTAGCAGACCTGTTGTGTCATTTTGAATGGCCTCTCAGGGGTGGCATAATACATGCTTCAGCCCCTGGGAGGCCTCTGGGGTACCTAGGCCCTGGGTACATGGTGTACCATATACTAGGGACTTATAAGAGTACCCCAGAATCCTATCTGGAGTGTACCTAAAGTACATGTATTACAATTTACAGGAGAAAGCAGATAGACTGGGGTCCTGAATTGCAGGATCCCAGTCAGACTAGGCCAAAAACAGTGAGACATCAGCAAAAAGTGGGGGTAACTATAAGAAGCAGATCCTACTCTCCAACACAACCCCCTCCCCCCAAACGTAAGGATATTAAACTAACCTTGACCAGTTGAGTCTTCATGTTCTAAGTGGAAATATATGGAGAGTCCATCTGCATTGGCATGGTTACTCCCAGGTCTATGTTCCACTGTATAGTCCATCCCCTGTAGGGAAATGGACCACCTCAAAAGTTTGGGGTTTTCACCCTTCATCTGTTTTAGCCATAAGAGGGGCTTATGGTCTGTCTGAACAATGAAGTGAGTGCCAAACAAGTATGGCCTCAGCTTCTTCAGAGCCCAAACCACAGCAAAGGCTTCCCTCTCAATGGCTGACCAACGTTTCTCTCTGGGGGTCAACCTTCTGCTTATGAAAGCTACTGGCTGATCCTGACCCTCTTCATTCAATGGTGATAACACAGCCCCTACCCCCAATTCAGATGGATCAGTTTGAACAATGAATTGTTTGGAATAATCAGGACTTTGCAGAATGGGAGCAGTGCACATGGCCTGCTTCAGGTCATCAAATGCCTTTTAACAGCTAACTGTCCACTGAACTTTCTTAGGCATTCTTTTGGAAGTTAAGTCATTCAAAGGGGTCACTATGGATCCATATCCTTTGACAAACCTCCTGTAGTTCCCAGTCAGGCCCAAGAAAGCTCTGACCTGAGTCTGGGTAGTGGGAGCAACCCAGTCCATGATGGTCTGGAATTTGCTCTCCAATGGTTGAACCTGGCCTCCACCCACAAGGTGGCCCAGGTACACAACCTTACTCTGCCCTATCTGGCACTTGGTGGCCTTGATAGTGAGGCCTGCTTTTTGCAGGGCCTCTAAAACATTTCTCAGGTGGACCAGGTGATCCTCCCAGGTGGAGCTAAAGACAGCAATATCATCTAGATAAGCTGCACTATAGGCTTCCAGACCTGTAAGGACTTCGTTCACCAACCTTTGAAAAGTAGCAGGTGCATTCTTCAAGCCAAAGGGCATCACCACAAATTGGTAGTGCCCACTAGGGGTTGAGAATGCTGTTTTTGGTTTTGCATCCTCGGCTAATCTGATTTGCCAGTAACCAGCTGTCAGGTCAAATGTACTCAGAAACTTGGCAGAGGCCAATGTATCTATAAGTTCATCTGCCCTGGGTATTGGATGGGCATCAGTCCTAGTGACTGCATTGAGACCCCTGTAGTCCACACAGAACCTCATCTCTCTCTTACCACCCTGGGTGTGAGGTTTTGGTACAAGGACTACTGGACTAGCCCAAGGGCTCTCTGAGGTTCAATTACTCCCAGCTCCAACATTTTCTGGACTTCAGTCCTGATACAGTCCCTGACATGATCAGGTTGCCTGTAAATCTTATTTTTAACAGGCAGACTGTCACCTGTGTCCACCTCATGGGTGCACCAGGTAATCTGACTTGGAGTCTGTGAAAACATATGTCTATACTGATTGAGGACCTTCCTGCAATCAGTTTGCTGCTGGTCAGTGAGGCTGCCTGCCAAGGTTACACCATCAGCTGAACCATCATCAGGGTTCTGTGAGAGCAGGTCAGGGAGTGGATCACTCTCTTCCTCCTGTCCCTCATCAGTAGCCATGAGCAAGCCCATGTCTGCCCTGTCCACATATGGCTTGAGACTGTTCACATGGAGCACCCTGTGGGGGCTCCTGGGAGTACCAAGGTCTACCAGGTAGGTAACCTCTCCCTTTTGCTCAATGATGGTATGGGGTCCACTCCACGTGTCTTGGAGGTCTGCTGGGGCCACAGGCTCCAACACCCATACTTTCTGTCCTGGCTGATATACAGTCACAACAGCCTTTTGGTCATGCCAGGCCTTTTGCAATTCCTGGCTAGCCTCAAGGTTTTTGGATGCCTTCTTCATGTACTCAGCCATCCTGGAACGGAGACCAAGTACATAGTCCACAATATCCTGTTTAGGGGGTTTGAGAGGTAACTCTCATCCCTCCTTCACTAGACATAAAGGACCCCTAACTGGATGTCCAAACAGAAGTTCAAAAGGGCTGTAACCAACCCCCTTCTGTGGAACCTCTCTGTAGGCAAAGAAAAGGCAGGGCAAAAGGATGTCCCATCTACGCCTAAGCTTTTCAGGGAGACCTTTTATCATGCCCTTGAGGGTTTTGTTGAATCTCTCAACTAACCCATTGCATTGTGGGTGATAAGGGGTGGTGAATTTGTAATTCACACCACACTCCTTCCACATTGCAGTCAAGTAACCAGACATAAAGACCACCCGTGTAAGACCCCCCAAATGGGCTAGAAACCTTACCCAGATTCCCCTTGTCGTCCTAGAAGAAAGGATAAGCTCGCTCCTCCCCAGCGCCAATGAGCACCTCACCACAACTGAACTCACCTCGCTCTACAACTCAAATATGGTGGCCATGCTTGATCAACTAGCCCCCCTGAAATTTAAAAAAAAGCAGGGTCACTCCTTCCAGATCATGGTTTAACTCTGACATCAACTCCAAAACGAGACAACTGAGAGCCACAGAAAGACGCTGGAGGAACAATCCTACCGTCATCCTCCGCAAACAACTCAGAGCAGTTCGCAGGAAGTACAACAATCACATCAAGAACCAAAAAAACACGTTCTTCTGCACCGCGCTAGACAGCACAAAAAACAGACCCAAGGAGCTCTTTAACATCATCAGGCAACAAACCTCCAAGCCCGCTACGTCCTCAGTGCTGGCTTACAAAGAACTGTGCGACAACTTCGCCAACTTCTTTAATGACAAGATCACCAAGATCGAGCTCTCACTGGACACCAACAGCACCCCCCCCACCAATAGCAGCACGTCTGGGGCGTATGATAATGCACCCAAACCCACTACCAAACCCTGGTTACTCTTCCACCCCATTCAGGAAGCAGAGATAGTCAAATTGATCTCCACCTCCAATCCCTCATCTCACGTCCTAGATCCTTTACCCCCCCCAACTGACCAAAAAGCGGAAACTCTCCCTAGCCCCGCTCTAGTGCAAGATCATAAACAGCTCCCTGAGAAGCGGAGTTATTCCAGACTGCCTCAAAGCTGGACAAGTCACGCCACTGCTGACAAAAACCTGGCCTTGACATAAAGGACCTGAATAACTTTAGACCTGTCTCTAACCTACCTCTTCTATCCAAAATCCTGGAAAGATGCCTGCTCCAACAACTAACCCAACACATGGATAGTATCAACCTCCTTGACTCACATCAGTCTGGCTTCAGAAAAGGCTGCAGCACTGAAACCGCGATCCTCAACGTCATTGATGATATCCACAAATCACTTGATTCGGACCAATGCTGCCCTCATTCTCCTAGACCTATCGGCAGCATTCGACACGGTCGATCACAAACTTCTCATTAAGGTTCTTCAAGAAAGGGCCGGACTTGACGAGGTGGTCCTCCACTGGTTCTCCTCCTTCCTCCACAACCGCACCCAAAGAATCAAAATCAAAAACTTTACGTCCGACCTACACCCAGTCAGCAGGGGAGTCCCCCAAGATTCAGTGCTCTCCCCGCAACTTTTCAACATTTACATGGAACCCCTCATCACCCTACTCAAAAAAGCCAACATTCCCTTCCATCTGTATGCAGAAGATACACAGATCTACTTGGAAACCTCCTCCATCAAGGACATTCAAAGACTCAACGACACATTGAGAGAAGTCCAACACTGGCTGTCAAGTAACCACCTAAAACTTAATCAAGATAAAACGGAAATACTCCTCATCTCGAACAAAGAAGAGAACCCCCAAATTGCGGAATGGCTAAAAGCTATCGATGCGCTCAACAGGAACCTCACCCTGGCCGACTCTGTAAAATCGTTAGGCATCACGCTAGACCCGAAATTGGACATGACCAAACACATTAAGAACTCAGCTAAGAGCGCCTTCCTTAACCTGAAGCTACTGAACAAAATAAAACCTTTCATCCTGCCCAATGATCTCAAACAAGCCACCCAAGCATTGGTATTGTCAAGACTAGACTATGGGAACGCAGTCCTATCAGGAATAGCAAAATCACATCTTGCTCCCCTCAAAACAACTCTCAATGCGGCAGCCAGAATGGTCACCGGAATCAAGAAATTTGATCACAGTTCACCTGCACTCAGAGAACTAAATTGGCTCCCAGTTGAAATGCGGGCGAGCTTCAGAACAGCCTGCCTCACGCACAAAGCCTTGCACGCCGGAAAACCGGAATATCTGGCTTCCAAACTCAAAAAAGCTGGTCAGACCAGGAACCTCAGAAGTTCGAACACTCTTCTACTCATCCCGCTGAAAACACGCAAACAAAAAACCGCAGCCCGGTCCTTCGCCGAGAGCGCGCCCAAAATCTGGAACTCTATTCCCCTTCACATCAGAACTATCCCCTCTTTTGCAAAATTCAAAAGTCAGCTCAAAGTCTTTTTCCTCGACCGTTCCCTAGTGAACCGATAGGAGCAGCCGGAGCGCTAAAGCAGACACCTCGCACCGCTTCAACTCTGTGTCCTCAAGACTTCTACCCCCGCCTCGCCCCTGACCCCGTCCTCGTCACTCCTCCCCGAAAGTGGAGCTCTGCTCATGACAGTAACTTTCCTCTAAGACTTTCCAAGACCTCAGCGCCTCATGGTTACGCTACGAATTGGAACTCTCCGTCCATGACCTATACTATTAATGTATTGTGTGATTTTCTGCAATGCAACAGGTGTAAAGCTCTCCGATACCCTCGGGTCAGGCCAGCGCTATATAAAACTTCTTAAATAAAAATAAAAAATAAATAAAGTTTGCATCTCGGTCTGATACTACCTCCTTAGGGAAACCCACTCTGGAAAAAAAATCCCAGGAGGGCTCTAGCCACAACAGGAGCTGTGGTAGTCCTTAGGGGTATTGCTTCTGGATACCTAGTGGCATGGTCCACCACCACTAGTATAAATCAGTGCCCAGATGCAGTTTGAGGATCCATGGGACCAACAATGTCAATCCCAACCCTCTCAAATGGAACCCCCACCACAGGTAGTAGTAACAGGGGGGCCTTTGTAGTACCACCTGCCTTACCACTGGCTTGGCAAGTGATACAGGAGCGACAACACTCCTTTGTGTCCTCAGACATGTGAGGCCAATGAAAGTGAGGGACAATTCTGTCCCAGGTCTTGTTTTGGCCTAAGTGTCCTGCTAATGGGATA
Source organism: Calotriton arnoldi (assembly GCA_963921515.1). Lineage (NCBI taxonomy): Eukaryota > Metazoa > Chordata > Amphibia > Caudata > Salamandridae > Calotriton > Calotriton arnoldi. Next base: position 132,188 of record CAWUFW010020146.1, read on the forward strand.
TCATGTGCCAGTGTCAATAGGAAGCCTCTAAACTTCAGAGGTATAACCAACCTCCTGGTAGCACCAGGCTTGGGGTTTCTACCCTCTGAGTATAAAAGTCCATCATCCCAGTAGATCCTATGGGACCCACTGGCACTCCCAGCAGCCTCAGCAGCAGCTTGCTGTCTGAGGGGTTCAAGAGAGGGGCAGTTCAGCTGCTGCTGACTCAAATCTGCCCTGGAAGGACCCCTGTCCCCAAGAACTCAACCTGGCCAGGTTCAAGTTCCTCTGAGACAGTTCCTTCTTCAGGACTAAGATCAGCTCCCTCAAGAGTCTGATCCTCACTCTGAGGCAGGGGCGAAGACACTGCTTTACCCCTACTGCTCCTTCTCTTGGAAGGCACCTGGTCCATTATTCCAGGATCCAGGGCCTGTTCAGTGGAAGACATTTTTGCCTGTGACCTAGTCATGGCAAACACATCTGCAGGGATGCCCAGCATTTCTGCATGTGTCCTGAGTTCCACTTCAGCCCAAGCTGAAGTTTCCAAATCATTGCCCAATAAGCATTCTACAGGGAGGTCTGAATTTACCACAACCTTCTTAGGACCAGTTACCCCTCCCCAGGTGAAATTCACAACTGCCAAGGAATGGTCTGTCCTGACATTGCTTGCATTGGTCACTTGGTACATCTCACCAAGTATGATCTGGTCAGGGTCCACAAGTTCTTTTGTCACCATGGTGACACTTGCACCTGTGTCCCTGTATGCCATGGCCTCCTTACCATTGATCAAAGGCTGTTGTCTATACTTGCCCAAGTTACTGGGACTTACAAATAAGGAGGCAATATCCATGCCTCCATCACAGACTAACACAGCCTGAGTTGGAGTTCTGACTAGGCCAGAACCCATCTCAGATCCCAAGGTTAACCCTACTAACCCCTTGTTCTGTGTACCACCACTTGGAACTGAGCTAGGGGGAACAGTTGCCTTAGGGGCAGTGGCGGTAGGAGGAGAATCCTTGGCCCTTGGACAATTGGCATCCTTTGTCCAATGGGTCTTCTCTTTACAGATATGACATCAATGTTTCTTTTTGCCTTTGCCCTTGTTTGATTGTGACTCCCCCCCAGATGCAGGTTTTTGGGGTCCTTGTGAAGAATTCTGGTCTTTACCCTTCTCCCTACCCTTATCTGTGGTCTTAGCATCTTGCTTCTTAGAGTCACCACCTTGGTTCTGAGCTTTCTGCTTCACCCTGGTTCTGACCCATTTGTCTGCCTTCTTTCCCAATTCTTGGGGAGAGGTCAGATCAGAGTCCACCAGGTACTGATGCAACAACTGATTTTGGCAATTATTAAGGATCTGCTCCCTCATAATTAAATTGTACAATCCTTTAAAATCCTTCACTGTACTGCCAAGTAACCAGCCTTCCAGAGCCTTAGTAGCACAATCTACAAAGTCTACCCAGTCCTGAGTCTGTGCCTTCTTGGTGTCTCTGAACTTAATCCTGTATTGCTCAGTGGTTAAGCCAAACCCATCAATGAGAGCACTCTTCAAGACTGAGGGGTCGATTCCGATTCGGGCCGGAAAACATACCGACCGACTCAGTACGGAAATTTAGTCCGACCGACTCGGACCGGCGCCGTACGACCCGGGTAGTACGATGAAATGCATGTGAAATCCGACAGACTCGGACGGAATACAAAACGACCGACCGAGCCGGACGGAAACAAGCCATCCGGCCGGGAATTCACGCGAAACGAACCGACCGACACGCACTCGGATTGAACCCGAACAAAACGTACCCGCGAACTCCGACCCGCGTAGTACGATGCTGTGCGTGCAAAACACGACCGACTCGCCCGGAGCACAATCCGTACGACCGACACGCATACAAAACCCAGCCGAAGCAACCCAATACTACGCGACCGACTCGTACGCCGCATATGAAACCTAGCTGACACACAGCGGGAACGAGTCGGACAAGATCGCACCACACAACTGCAGCGTCCTACTCGGACACAAGAACGACTCCTACATGCACCAAAAACACCAATCAAAAATTTGAAAAAAAAGGGCCAAACAAGCAACCACTAATCCAATAAATACAGGGAGGAAAAAAAAATGGAACAAGGACACACCTCCAACTCCACCTACATAAAGGCCACAAATCCCTACCATGATCCCTTGCAAATTCCACTGACCTGCCAGACAGAACACCATCACACAGCAACCACAGACACACTCACAGCTCATACATCACACAAGCCACACACCATTACCACACCTACAAATAGCACCCTCACACACACCCAGCTAAACCAACACTCACACCCCCACTTGCACACACACACACATCAATCACCACCACCACCCATCACCATGCTCCCAAAGAAGAACCATAAGTTCCTAGATTGTGAATTGGAAGTCCTGGTAGACGAGATACTCAGGGTAGAGCCACAGTTGTTTGGTACATTGGTACAACAGACCCCCATGTCGCAGAAAACCAAGATGTGGACGAGGATTGTCGACAGGGTCAACGCACAATCACCATGTTTGCGCACAAAGGAAGACATCCAGAACAGGTGGTATGATGTGCGCAGGAGGGTCAGGGACCTACTCAAAAAGGACTACCTCCTCAGCCAGCACACCAGCAGTGGCCTTCCTGCAAAACCAGTATACCTCAGGCCCTGGGAGGAGAAGGTGCGGGCCATCCTACCACCAGTGAGCGTATACGGACTAACAGACATCCCAGAGCCTGGTGAGTACACAACTAATATACACAATATGGTGTGACAACACACACACATCACAGTCAAGGGGTTAGGCAAACCATGCACACTTAGCAAATACACAGCAACCAAAAGATATCCATCCCAAGATGTGAATGCTAGTCAGACAAACACAATACCTGCCATCTCATAGTGATATGTAACTGTGCCTAGCGCTCAATGTTCTTTTTTTTACTGATGTAACTTTTATGCTGCTAATTACTCCGAAAGTTCTTTGAATCTGTTTTTAACAACTTACTTGCACTTTGCATTTTGTAATTTCCGTGGTAAACAGTCTTTCTTGCTGCTTCCGCATTACGGAGTGTGTCTTGCGCTGGTTGGCTGTTAACGGGCCAATCAGACGCGACGGGTGGAGCCTGTTGTTGCCCACCGTCTATTTGAATCACACCCGATGCGGACGCGCGTTCCCTAAAGGTACTTGTGCCTAGCGCTCAATGTTCTTTTTTTTACTGATGTAACTTTTATGCTGCTAATTACTCCGAAAGTTCTTTGAATCTGTTTTTAACAACTTACTTGCACTTTGCACTTTGTAATTTCTGTGGTAAACAGTCTTTCTTGCTGCTTCCGCATTACGGAGTGTGTCTTGCGCTGGTTGGCTGTTAACGGGCCAATCAGACGCGACGGGTGGAGCCTGTTGTTGCCCACCGTCTATTTGAATCACACCCGATGCGGACGCGCGTTCCCTAAAGGTACTTGTGCCTAGCGCTCAATGTTCTTTTTTACTGATGTAACTTTTATGCTGCTAATTACTCCGAAAGTTCTTTGAATCTGTTTTTAACAACTTACTTGCACTTTGCACTTTGTAATTTCCGTGGTAAACAGTCTTTCTTGCTGCTTCCGCATTACGGAGTGTGTCTTGCGCTGGTTGGCTGTTAACGGGCCAATCAGACGCGACGGGTGGAGCCTGTTGTTGCCCACCGTCTATTTGAATCACACCCGATGCGGACGCCCGTTCCCTAAAGGTACGTGTGCCTAGCGCTCAATGTTCTTTTTTTTACTGATGTAACTTTTATGCTGCTAATTACTCCGAAAGTTCTTTGAATCTGTTTTTAACAACTTACTTGCACTTTGCACTTTGTAATTTCCGTGGTAAACAGTCTTTCTTGCTGCTTCCGCATTACGGAGTGTGTCTTGCGCTGGTTGGCTGTTAACGGGCCAATCAGACGCGACGGGTGGAGCCTGTTGTTGCCCACCGTCTATTTGAATCACACCCGATGCGGACGCGCGTTCCCTAAAGGTACTTGTGCCTAGCGCTCAATGTTCTTTTTTACTGATGTAACTTTTATGCTGCTAATTACTCCGAAAGTTCTTTGAATCTGTTTTTAACAACTTACTTGCACTTTGCACTTTGTAATTTCCGTGGTAAACAGTCTTTCTTGCTGCTTCCGCATTACGGAGTGTGTCTTGCGCTGGTTGGCTGTTAACGGGCCAATCAGACGCGACGGGTGGAGCCTGTTGTTGCCCACCGTCTATTTGAATCACACCCGATGCGGACGCGCAGCGGACGTGCGCAGCGGGCGCGCCGCCGGCGCGCCGAAGGCGCGCCTAAGGCAAGCCCGTCTGCGCCCGTCCGCGCCTGGGCGACGCCAGACGCCAGTCCTTTTATTCGTTCATTAAATACTCCACATTTTTATTCCCGGTCTGAGCTCTTAACTTTGAAAGCTGAGCATTCTACGTGTATAGAACACGCCTGGTCTCCTATGGCTGGGTTTTTAAGTGCAATCTCTGTCCCTTTCAAACTATATCAGATGCGACAGGTACAAGTCTTCATAATTCCTCCGAGTACAGGTTTCTTAGCTTGAATTGTAGGTCCTTAGTTAGGCACCATGCTGACATCTATGATCTATTAACAGAAAGGTCCCCGGACGCACTGTTTTTGACTGAGACATGGCTGACGCAGGATTCTGTTGCAGAATCCTGGCTAGCACTCCCTAATGGATATACTATGAAACACCTCAATAGAAACGGTCTCAGAGGAGGTGGTATTGCTATACTCCACAAGGAGCTCTATCAGTGCAGTTTTAAGAAAGAGGATATTCCTGAGTGTGAAAGCGCGCTTTTTAAAATCACCTTAAATAATAATTTGACGATCTCTGGATTGCTCATTTATCGCCCACCAGGGCCATCTGCAGTTTTCAGGGATGAATTGGTGAATAAGACCATTCTTCTTGCTAGTAAAGCAGCCAACTTTACTATTTTAGGGGATCTCAATTTGCATCTTGAAGATAATTGTAAGATGGGCATTTCGAGTTTCATAGCTGACCTAGAAGCCTGCCAGCTGATTCAATATGTCTCAGACTTCACCCATACAGCAGGGCACTTGTTGGATCCTATATTTTCCAATTTAGGCTCCTTGAATGTTGTGCCCCAATCCCTCTGGCTTGGACCGATCATTTTCTTATTCCTTTTTCTCTGAATTGGTTAGGTAAGCCAGTCCAGCCTCACGCACGATCATCTCTGAAACGACCGTGGCATAAGTTAGATGCCAATCAATTTACGGATCTATTGCTCAGCCATAAACCCCAGTTGCCTCCTGACATAGAATCCGCCACTATGCTTTTTCAGGATTGGTTGACTCAAGCTCTTGACAGCTGTATCCCGGCCAAATTTAGCTCCAATAAAGAAAGAGGACAGTCCAATCCCTGGTTTAACGAATCGTTGACCAAAGCAAAAAAAAACTGCAAACAACTTGAACGGGCCTGGAGGCATGCTTATGACTTAGAAGCAAAAACTAAATATCGAGATTCAATTAAATCATATCATAAGTTGGTCCGGCGAGCTAGAGCAGATTATATTGCTGCTAAAATCTCAAACAGTAATAATCCGTCCAAAATGATTTTTTCCCTTCTTAAGACTATGAAATGCCCTATCTCAAAAGACTCACCTATTACTTCAAATTTGCAGTGTGATGAATTGGCTGAGTACTTTGTGAACAAGGTAAAGAATATCTATAATAGCTTCTCTACGACCACCACCAGTACCAATATAGGGGATAGGTCTGAGGATAGTGGCCGTATTACACAAAATATACTGTGCTCCTTTCCTCCTCTTTCACTGAATGAGACCGAATCTCTTTTTTGAAAATAAAATCAGGCTCTCCAGCTGATCCTTTAAGACCAGCACAAATTCGTCTATTTCAAAATCCTGTTCTTCCAGTGGCAAGTGAACTGATCAATCTATCTTTGTCATCCGCCTCTGTTCCCTCTTCTTGGAAGCATGCTAAGGTCATACCTCTTTTAAAGAAACCATCTTTGGAACCCTCGGAGCCAGGTAATTACCGGCCCATCTCTCAGCTGCCCTTCTTGGCTAAAATCACGGAATGTCATGTTAACTGCATTCTTACCGAGTTTGTAGAGCAAAATGATATCTTGGACTCTTCACAAAATGGCTTTCGATCCCGTCATAGTACTGAGTCTGCTCTGCTGGCAGTGATTGAAGAGATTCGCAGTAGCCTGGATGCTGGTAACTCTACGGCCTTGGTTCTTTTAGATCTAAGTGCCGCTTTTGATACCGTTTCCCATGAGTTACTGTTACGGCGGCTGCAGGCGATTGGGGTCGGAGGTTTGGCTCTAGCCTGGTTTCGCTCTTTCCTGGAAGGCAGATCTTTCCAGGTTATGGTACCTCCCTACCATTCTCGGGAGCATGCTATTGGATTTGGGGTACCTCAGGGCTCGATATTGAGCCCTATGCTTTTTAATATCTACGTTCAACCCTTGGCTGTGGTAGCTAAAAGCAGAGGGTTGTCGTTGGTGTCTTATGCCGACGACACCCAATTGGTCATCACATTCTCTAAGGAGCGTCTTAATAATCTAGTTAAATTTAAAGATGATATGCAGGTGATATCGGACTGGATGACAATAAATTGCCTGCAGCTTAATGCAGGCAAGTCTGAGATACTGTTGCTTGGGAAAGATAGTGACATGTGGTCAGAACAATGGTGGCCTGACAAATTAAAACCTGCACCACTGCCTAAAGAGGCGGTCAAAAACCTAGGTTTTTGGATTGATAATGGCCTGTCTTTCGACACTCAATCTAAACTTGTTGCAGGGTCCTGTTTCGGACTCCTGAGGGGGCTAAAACCCCTATTGGGGTTTTTTGACCCTAAAATTCGTCAAACCATTCTCCAGGCCACAATCTTGTCTAGGTTAGACTATGGCAATTCTCTATATTTGGGTGCCAACAAATCCTGTGTCCAGCGCCTTCAGAGAATCCAGAACGCTGCAGCCCGCGCAGTGTTGGCCCTCCCAAAATCATGCTCAGTGTCCAAACTTCTACCTAAACTACATTGGTTACCTGTAGAAAAACGAATCCAGTTTAAAACACTGTGTGTTGCCCATAAAATTATGACTCAACAAGCACCTCCGGGCCTGGCAGCTCTACTTGTGCCGTATGTTCCGAGTCGCTCTCTACGCTCAGCTAACCAGGGACTCATTTGTACCCCCCGAATCTTAAGAGCGCGAGCGGGTGGTCGATCTTTCAAAGTTTTGGCAGCTAAACTCTGGAATTCCCTCCCAGTTTCCATCAGAGGGCTCCAGAATCATCTGGCTTTTCGTAAAGCCGTAAAGACCTGGCTTTTCCCGGCTTAATTTTTTTTTTTTTTTTTTTCTTTCTTTCCATGTGGGCTGGGCGTTATTTATTTATTCTTTTTAAGCCACTTGTACTTTGGGTAGCGCTGGGACGCCCCGTTGCTGGGGCAGCTACGCGCTGTATAAATCTAAACTAAACTAAACTATCATGACATCTACAAACCTAACAACAAATACAGCAAGGCAGTGGCACAAATAGATCCAACAAACACTCCCAGATATTTACCCACCACTAGAACACCACCTCACAGGGAAGCTCACTGAAAGGAAGGAATTCTGTGTATGCTGGTCAAGTCAGTGTAGCCAATAGCATGATGGGAGTGGTAGTCACAGATATTGGTCACACCCACAATTGGCCCATCAACACCACTATGAACCATGCTCACAACACAGGGAGTGGAAAACAACTGACAAGATGGCTGACACTGGCTACTGCTGTGGGGAGCACAAGGCCCTGCTGGGAACTGGGCACCAACAAACAACAGGACCACACTGTCAGCCATCTTGCCATTGCTGTCACACTCACACACACTGAAGTCCACTCAAAAGGAAGGAAGGATGGGCATGCTGGGAAGGGGGGTGTAGGCAATAGCATGATGGGAGTGGTAGTCACAGATCAACTTCTCCCACCCACATAGCCCAGCAAGTTAGCACTGAAGCATGCACACCTCACAGGGAGTCAAAAGCCACTTCAAAGATGTCTGACACTGGCCACAGCTGTGGGGAGCACAAGGCCCTGCTGGGAACTGGGCACAAACAAACAACAGGACCACACTGTCAGCCATCTTGCCATTGCTGTCACACTCACACACAGTGAAGTCCACTCAAAAGGAAGGAAGTATGGGCATGCTGGGAAGGGGGTGTAGGCAATAGCAGGATGGGAGTTGTAGGCACAGATATTGGTCACACCCACAATTGGCCCATCAACACCACTCTAAACCATGCTCACATCACAGGAGTGGAAAACAACTGACAAGATGGCTGACACTGGGTACTGCTGTGGGGAGCACAAGGCCCTGCTGGGAACTGTGCACCAACCAACAGCAGGACACCACTGACTGACATCCTGAAAGACAACTTGCACTCCCTGCAATGGAAGCACGTTCCATGGTGGGATATCTGGCTGGGTGGGAAGGACTCACAGCACTGACCATAGTTACAAGCACCTCCCCTCACACACCCCCTCAACACTAACTCCACATAACCCACCTGGGAGAATGCAATGCCTCAAATCCTAACTGAAGATCCCACAAAGAACCACCACCCTGGGTTATGCTGTGTGAAGCACAGGGACACTCTTGGGACTTGTAGCCAAACAACTGCCAGGACAACACTCCCAGCCATCCTGTCAGCACAGGCACCCCACCCCACAGGGAAGCAGAGTCAAAAGGAAGGAAGGATGGGCATGCTGTGAAGGGGGGTGGAGGCAATAGCATGATGGGAGTTGTAGGCACAGATATTGCTCACCCTCACAGTTGGCCCATCAACACCACTCTCAACCATGCTCACATCACAGGGAGTGGAAAAGGACTCACAAGATGGCTGACACTGGGTACTGCTGGGGGGAGCACAAGGCCCTGCAGGCAACTGTGCAACAACCAACAGCAGGACACCACTGACTGACATCCTGAAAGACAACTTGCACTCCCTGCAATGGAAGCACGCTTCATGGTGGGATAACTGGGCTGGGGGAGAAGGAGGCCTGGATGGCAACCAAATACCACCAATGCTGGTCATGCATACACCTCAACATTCACATTGACATGCCACAGGTTGGCAGGACAATGTGCTACACCAATATCACTCTCTGACTGTCACAATTTAGGAGAATGCAATGTCCTGGCCCACATCCAGAGGTACAGTCACAACTGTCAGGTGTTTGAACAATTGATGCCAGTAGAAACATAATATACAATCTGTGTCTCTCCCCAAAACAGTTGATGATGGGGACATAGCAGCAGACGAGGAGGAGTCCCTGTCCCAGGCTCCGGGGAACACTGAGCTCACTGGTGTGGATCAGCCTCTGCACTCCTCAGATGGCGAAGAACCAGCTGGACCCTCTGGTGTGAGTCATCAAGCAGCACCAGCAGGACCAACATCTGCACCCCCTGCACCCACCCCTCCAACAACTGCCAACACACAGGCCACCCCTGCCAACATGGACAGACCAAGGACCACAGATGACAACAGCGCAGGGACCCAGGCCCAAACTGGAGCTGGTGACAACGAGCCCAGGAACAACACTCAAGTGGGCCCACGGTCACCTGTGCGTGCCACCGCAGGTCCTGCACGTGATGCCAGGGGTGGTGGGAGGGGTAGTAGACATAGGTCGCTCTTTGCAGAGGGGTCTGGACTGCATGATGACCCACAACTGGCACGCATCGCGGATGCGTACCAGACTAGCACCGGAGAGGTTAGCCAGGTAGTGGGGATCCTCAAGGAGATACAACAGCAGCAGGCTGCCCATCATGCCCGCTTGGACTCCCACATGTCCCGTGTCAACACACACATGTCACATGTCGAGACACACATGTCACGTGTCGAGACACACATGTCTGGCATGGAGTCCAAGTGGGACACATTGGAACAACTGACAGCGGTGCATAGGGACATACTGACATGCCTCCGCCAGATCAGCACCAACATGGCCTCACCTCCCTGTGTGCCCACAACAACTGCTGCTGAAACAACTGCAAATGCCACAGGGAGGGAGGAGGACTCTGGCAGAGAGTCCCCTGCACCGCCGCAGCCTGCACCTGAGGGTCCCCCCCCAAGAAGAGGGGCCGTCCGAGGAGGCCAAACTGAGAGGCCGATGGCCATCTACATCCCCCAGGAAGCCAACACCTGTTCTGGAACTTTTCCTCTGTGTGCAAACTGCACGCCCTGTCGAAGCCAACCCAACTCTCCCACATGACATGGGGAGCTCTAGTTGGCCAAATTTATCAGATGACTGTGGACTTTACTCTGGACATTTCAGCTACCAAGACTTCCAATTCACATGGGAACTTTGGATTCCAATTTCTATGTACAGCACCCACCATCCTGTGCACCATCCTCACACCTGTATGTAAATAAACTCACCAATACACCATATCTGCCTCTGTTGTGATTCCAACGTGGTTTTTGTCATGTAGATGGTGATATGCTAAATGACACTGTGCATGCTAACTGCTACAGCAAGTCCAACACCGTCATGTCAGTCATGGCGACGTGACACATATGAGGGAGACACACCACTAGGGCCACACAACACATACACACCAGCGCCATCAGACTCATCACCTATACTGATGTTGCAACGAAATACAGTGGAATGCACAGACACGCCACCTATTCACAGTCACTGTCAACTAGACTACAGGTGCAGTAAGCAAATGTCAGTCAGATGTGTGACTACAGACAAAGCACATCCCAAAGTGAAGCACAGGTTTATTACACATTTGCAACATGTTGTTTCCACTACAAATGCTAGCTAATCCAACCTGGCTGTGGCCACAAAGTCAAAAAGTGCAGAAGATAGAAAGTCCAGGGGTGTGTGGCACATCACCTGTAGGGAAACGACTGCTTCCACCTTGGAAGTTGAATCATGGATTCGGGGGATCCAAGTTGATCAGACAACTCCGGCAGCACCCTGTGAAGGACAGACATGACACACAGTCAAAACCACTGAAGAACAGCACAGAACGGCAATACTCATGTTTAATACATGTCACGAGATAACTACACAAAACCAAGTTAGCATGTCAACACTGTTGGGCAGTACAGACCACCTGCAAGGACACATCGCCTCACGCATCCAGTCAAGTAGCACATGGCCACACTCAAACAGCACCAGAGCACCACACACACATATCATGCAAACTCAAATCATTGACATTACAACCCTCTGGAGACTCACATTCAGCTGAAGAAGTTGGTGATGAGCTGTGTGCGGACATCACCATCATCATCATCATCATCATCATCTTCACTGGCATCGTGACCCAGGCCAGGATCTTCCACAGGTGGGGGACGTTGGTCATCGTCATCCAGGATGAGGCAACTCCTTCCGCACTGCCAGGTTGTGTAGCATGCAGCAGACGATGACAATCTTGCACACCTTTGCTGGGGCATATGGGAGGGCCCCTCCTGTCTTGTCCAGGCAGCGGAAGCGGCTCTTCAGGAGACCAAAGGTCCGCTCAATCACCCTCCTCGTCCGACCATGTGCCTCATTGTAGCGCATATGGGCTGGTGTCACAGGGTTCCTGAGGGGTGTCAGCAACCATGGCATGTAGGGGTATCCCGAGTCACCTACAGACAGACAATTGCACATTAGCCGATTTGAAAATGTGTGCGGAAAACAACATAGCAGAACACACACAATGGTACAAAGTCAGTACACACCAACAAGCCAGGCACGCTGGTTCGGCATCTGTGACATCATCCTCGGGATGCGACTACTCCTCATCACGTAGGCATCGTGTGCCGAACCGGGGAAACGGGCACACACATGTGAGATGGTCATATCTGCAAGACATACCACCAGAGCATTGATCGAATGGTAATGTTTACGGTTCCGGTATGCCTGCTCATGTACCTGTGGTGGTATCAAAGCCACATGTGTCCCATCAATGGAGCCAATTACATGTGGCATCCTCCCCAGGGCATAGAAGTCACTCTTGACGTCAGTGAGTCGTTGACGTGTTGGGAAATAGATGTACTGGTTCAGGTATCTCAACATTGCCCCCAAAACATCGCGTAGCACACGGCTGAACATAGTCTGTGACATCCCACCAGTAGTTGCCACAGTGTGTTGAACGGTACCGGTGGCAAAGAAGTGTAGGGCTGCCATCACCTTCACCTTGGGGGTCAGCGCTGTAGGATACGGCCGGCCAGGCTGCAAATGTGGGTCCAACCGCACTGCCAAATCCTCAATCAGCTGCCTAGTGAAGCGGTACCGTCGGATGCTGTCACATTCCACCATCGTTGCCAGGTCTGGGAATGGTCGATGGACAGCAGGAGCCCTGCAGTGCATAGGTGAAGAAAGCAAGATTGTCAGTCACCCCACCTATGTGCCGTTCACCATACTCAATTTCACATGATACATCATTAACAAACACAAGTACTTGATGTGTGTGTCGTTCCGTTTGGACATATATGGCACCTACATGGACATCATCTAACATCTCTGTTCAACAAGTGTTGACAACAGGTTCCAGGGTGTGCTATGGGACACCATTAGGCTGTGTCACAGTACCCATTAACTGCTCTCACGTTCCACACACATACCACAGTGACATGTCTGGACAGATGCTCCACAGGCATCACAGCTCATTGACAGGTAGATTCCCAGGGACCCTGTCTTGCCACATGGACACTGGCATGACATGGCGTATCATGTACACGTCAGAAAAACAAACATGACACCCACAGGTTGTGGCCCCTGTAGTCTCTGCAGGACAGACATGGACATCTGTGACACACACACACACACCATCAAAGTTCATGCACAAACCACGTGGATGTGGAGACTGTCTCCCATTGTGCACATGGAGTCAGAGACATGTGATACACAACATGCACACAGACTGTGGAGGGACATCACTATTGTTGGAATGTGCCGCCCTGTGACGTACATGCCTTCCCACATGTGAGCCTGGGGGTATGTGACATGTCATACACATACACAACCTGGAAATGTGACCATGACACATGCTCAGAAATGAAAAGTTGCACACCACAGTGGTCAGGTGCACAACACACAAAGGACCCTGTCCCCATGAACACGTGCACAGCCTGGGTGTGTCTGCCCCCAAGTGCCACCCCAAAATCCACATGTTCACCCCCATACACAGATAAGGTTATGCTGCCACACATGCCTTATATACAGTGTGGACTGGGTGTGGTGTTGTAGGTGTGCCCCTGAGTCCCTGGAAAGTAAATGTGGCTGGCATAGGTTCACCAGTGACCAGCATGGTGACATATGCGTGTGACCTGTCCAGGGACGCATCGTAGAGCAATGGACCGATCGGTGCGCCCGGCCGGCCCATTGCATTGTATGTGAGCGGGTACGCGTTGTATGCCTGGTACGCGTTTTAGCGATACAAAAGGGGATGATGGACGGAACGTTTGAGCCAATCAAACACTCACCCCCAGTCAACTGATCTGGGTTTAATCCATCATCATTCTTTAGCTCACTCCACCACCCCAGTTCAGACATGGCCATATGCAAATCAGTCTGACCCTGTGCCTCATGGGAACAGTCCAGCCCGAACTGCCAAGCCATGTCTTCCCTGGACCGGAAACAAGCATCCTAGGACCGGTTTCTGGCATTCCAGCCGTCATCAGCCAGGCTTGCTTGAATCCAGTGGCAAAGTGAGCAAGGGACCCACGTCTGGGCATACCCCCGCCATCTTAGGGCGAACAAAGCGATACAAAAGGGGATGATGGACGGAACGCTTGAGCCAATCAAACACTCACCCCCAGTCAACTGATCTGGGTTTAATCCATCATCATTCTTTAGCTCACTCCACCACCCCAGTTCAGACATGGCCATATGCAAATCAGTCTGACCCTGTGCCTCATGGGAACAGTCCAGCCCGAACTGCCAAGCCATGTCTTCCCTGGACCGGAAACAAGCATCCTAGGACCGGTTTCTGGCATTCCAGCCGTCATCAGCCAGGCTTGCTTGAATCCAGTGGCAAAGTGAGCAAGGGACCCACGTCTGGGCATACCCCCGTCCAGGGACGCATCATAGAGCAATGGACCGATCGGTGCGCCCGGCCGGCCCATTGCATTGTATGTGAGCGGGTACGCGTTGTATGCCTGGTACGCGTTTTAGAGCAATGGACCGATCGGTGTGCCCGGTCGGCCCATTGCATTGTATGTGAGCGGGTACGCGTTGTATGCCTGGTACGCGTTGTACAGCAATGGACCGATCGGTGTGCCCGGCCGGCCCATTGCATTGTATGTGAGCGGGTACGCGTTGTATGCCTGGTACGCGTTGTACAGCAATGGACCGATCGGTGCGCCCGGTCGGCCCATTGCATTGTATGTGAGCGGGTATGCATTGTATGCCTGGTACGCGTTGAACAGCAATGGACCGATCGGTGTGCCCGGCCGGCCCATTGCATTGTATGTGAGCGGGTACGCGTTGTAGAGCAATGGACCGATCGGTGTGCCCGGCCGGCCCATTGCATTGTATGTGAGCGGGTACGCGTTGTATGCCTGGTACGCTGTTGTACAGCAATGGACCGATCGGTGTGCCCGGTCGGCCCATTGCATTGTATGTGAGCGGGTACGCGTTGTATGCCTGGTACGCGTTGTACAGCAATGGACCGATCGGTGTGCCCGGTCGGCCCATTGCATTGTATGTGAGCGGGTACGCGTTGTATGCCTGGTACGCGTTGTACAGCAATGGACCGATCGGTGTGCCCGGCCGGCCCATTGCATTGTATGTGAGCGGGTACGCGTTGTATGCCTGGTACGCGTTGTACAGCAATGGACCAATCGGTGTGCCCGGCCGGCCCATTGCATAGTATGTGAGCGGGTACGCGTTGTAGAGCAATGGACTGATCGGTGTGCCCGGCCGGCCCAGTACATTGTATGTGAGCGGGTACACGTTGTATGCCTGGTACGCGTTGTACATCAATGGACCGATCGGTGTGCCCGGCCGGCCCATTGCATTGTATGTGAGCGGGTACGCGTTGTAGAGCAATGGACCGATCGGTGTGCCCGACCGGCCCATTGCTTTGTATGTGAGCGGGTACGCATTGTATGCCTGGTACGCGTTGTACAGCAATGGACAGAACGGTGCGCACACATTGGCTGGGGCCTGGCATGGCAACGGACGCGTTTCGAAGCTCCAACGAGTCTGATGCAGTGAATTCAGTTGGCCAGCCACAACAATGTTGCAAAATCATGGGTGTCATGAAGTTGAAGATTTGAAGGATGCTGTGGGCGTGTATTAGTGCTGCTATTCCATGGATTGGTCAAATTCAGAAGATGCAAACGACTTGGACCTATCACTTTGGACACATGGGACAGTATCTGCCTCTGCAGCACACATATAATGCTGGCTGTTCCCCTGAGAGCTCACTTGCCTGCACTACATGCTCCAGGACGACATCTGCCACCAACACTGCTGCTGTTTATGCATCCTCTGGCTCCTGCAATGGCACGTATTGTGGAGAGAGCCCCAGCCTTCAGCCTTGAGGAGAACCAGGCCCTGCTGGACAGCCTCCTTCCACAGTACAGCAAGCTGTATGGGAAACCAGGGGAGCAGGTGAGTGTGCTGTCCACTGCCTCACTAATTGTGCATGTTGTCTGACTAGCAGGGCTTTCAGTGTGCACACCACTGGCTAGCATGCCCACTGAGTAGTTGTCACACCCCAAAGTGTGTAGTTACATGCACTGAACTGGTACAGTGCAGTAACAGTGCATTCCAACTAGGTTTACTTCCCATGCAATGATACCATGTAGTGACTGCTGGCAAACTGTTCATAGCCATTGTTGCACTGCCTGTGTACATCATATGCCCCTGTGATTGAGACATGTATATCCAACTGTGTGATGCACGTATATGTTGCATGTGTAGTAATGGCCTTTTCACTTTGCCATCCTCACAGGTTGATGCCCACCAGAAGCAGGAAATTTGGCTGACCATCGCCCGGAAAGTAAGATTCGTGGGGGTCTACAGGCGCAGGATCCGCAACTGCCAGAAGAGGTAGCAGGACCTTCGTGGCTGGACCCGGAGGATCGCAAGGGTCCAGCTGAAGCTGTCGCCTCCTCGCAGGAGGGGCGGACACCGGACCCTGACCCCCACATGCTCCGGATCCTGGCGGTGGTCTTCCCTGATCTGGATGGGCAGCTGAAGGACAGACAGCAGCAAGGAGGGGGTGAGTCCATGACTGCACTGTGCACTTTGTCTGACATGCTATGTGCCCTCCTCTGGCCTGGTTTAACTTCCACAGTACATCAGTCATGTGGTCCAGGACCCATGTCCCTCATTTGTGACATGCCCACTTCTCCTCTTATACGCATATGTGTGGCCCTTATAGTCGGGAAATTGTGTCATTTGGGGACTGTGTCATTGCATTTTGCTTTGCTCAAGGTGGGGGACAGCATTTGTTCCCGTGACTATGTTGTGCGATTAATGGGTGGCTCAATTGCTTACACAATGCCTAAGTTCTGACATGTGATCTGGGTGTAACTTTGATATGTGGTCCGCTTGCTGCTCTGACTCACCACATGTCCCTGGGGAATTTGGCACACACCCATGCTGCTGGTGGGAACAATGTTTGGGCCTCAGGAGTATGTGTATCCAGTGTGTCACACATGCTTAGCCACCTGCCTACTGTCCAGGACTCATCCCTCTTACAGGTGGAGCTGGACAGTCATGCCTACTCCAGGGCATGCAATACACTCTGTACTCCCACTCCCGTGTATCATCTGGCATGTTGTGATCAGTGAAATGTACCCTCAGGTGTCTGCCTCTGTCTCATTGTGCTGTGTCTTCGTTGTCAGGACTACTGGTATGTTTATGGGTTAGGGCTCAGCATGCCATCTGAGATGTCACCATGATAGACGATACTTCTGTGACTTATAGGTGTCTGATCACTTGACTGTGCACACAGGTGTTTGCGACTGTGACTTTCAGGCAGCTGTGTTGTCATTCACAGCACACTGTGAGGTGCTCATGTTCAGAGAGTTGTGTTTCATGTCCCCCATATGTCCAGTTGGTATGACGTGGACAAATAGTAGTACAGATGATGTGGTATTTGGGGGATGGACATGTGCACTTGTCAGTCACATAACTAGTGTAGGAGAGTAGGATCTGCTTCACATGGGTACCCCCACTTTTTGCTGATGCTTCACTGTTTTTCGACCTTAGTCTGGCTGGGGCCCTGCTAATCAGAACCCCAGCCTAGCTGCTTCCTCTCTAAAATGGTTTCCATGTGCCTTAGGCACATCACTGATTGGAATCTGGAGTGCCCTTATAAGTCCCTAGTATATGGTATACTATGTACCCAGGGCATAGGTAGCCTCAGAGGCCTACCAGGGGCTGCAGCATGTATTATGCCACCCCTGCAAGGCCATCCAAACTGACACCACAGGTCTGCTACTGCAGCCTGGGTAAGGTGGTGCATGCACTCCTTACTGTGATATAGGTTACCTATATCACTATATACATACACACATATAAACCTATAAGTCACTCCTATGGCAGGCCTTATCAATCCTGAAGGCAGAGTGCGTGGTTCCTATGTGAGAGGGTGCCCCTGCATGAGCAGGGCCCCTCTGCAGCATTCGGAGACCCTTCTTTGATGCTGTTTGTAGTGCAGCCTGACCATATACACTTAAGCGCATTATAACCTCGGGTTAAATGCTAACTTTGGAATGGCTGCACCGAAACATGTCGTGTTTGGTGTCAAACATCTTGGAATACTACCCCCCGCCAATTCTGGTGGTGGGGGTAGCATTCCACCCTTCTAGAGGGAGAGACATGTTAACCCTGGCCTGGCCGGTAACTTCTTTCTAAAGCCCTGGCATCACAAAATGGATGCTGCTGCCACAGACACAAGTCTGGCCTCCTGCTGCTGGACGAAACTCCGGCAGGGGAGGCCTGGACACTAGGTTTCTGTCCCAGGGAGGTGTGACCACCTCCCCAGACAGGATAGTGTGTATTGGGGGTGGGCGGGAGCACTTTCGGGTGCTTTGAAGTCCTGCACTGGGGGCACACTTGGTGTCCCTGTGCATACCCCAGTTCAAACCGGATCTAGGGGCTTGCAGCCCCTGCTTTGGCGCGAACTGGACAAAGGGAAAGGGTGTAGCCACCCTCTGCCCTGACCCACCCATAGGTGGGGCCACAGAGTAGTCCAACCCCTAAACTTAGTATAAGTATAGGAACCCAGTCCTTAGGACTTTAGATTATCCCTGGATGAAACTCTGACACAGAATCCTGGACCTTCGACGCTCTACTCAAGACTAGAGGACAGAAGAATCTCCCTTGGGGTCAAGGAGTGACTCCCCTGCTTGGCAGGCACCAAAGAAGCAATTGTCCGGTCTGTATCGTCTAAGCTCCCGTCGGACGCCGAAGTCTTTGCATCACCAGAGGTGGATTTCCAGACTTCCCCGAGGCTGCCCTGAGTCCCCAGGAAAGCTGAGGCCCGTAGCTGTCGTGGGTAACGTGGAACTGTGACCCCTGGACACCGCACGCATTTGCTAGTGCATCCTCTTCTGGGTCTCCCACGAAGTCGTGCTTTGGGCTCCGAGTAGCCCTAGCCTCCAGCACCACCTGCACCGAAGATCACTGGCCTCCACTCCACGAGTGTCCTGTGAGCCAGCTCCACGTGCACCGTCTTGAGGCTCCTTTGCGGTCGCTAGCCCATAGGCTAGTAGCCCTTCACGAAGGCCAATCCTTTTCTTCTTGGGCTCCCTGGTTGCACCAGGCTCGCCCTCACTTACCCTTGCTGGGTGAGTTCCTCAGACCTTGCTGGTCTGCATCATCGTCAATCTTCATCTACATCAAGACTTGCCGTTGCCAAGGCTTGTTGGGTCCAATCCGGTCGCCGACACCTCAG
Source organism: Calotriton arnoldi (assembly GCA_963921515.1). Classification (NCBI taxonomy): domain Eukaryota; kingdom Metazoa; phylum Chordata; class Amphibia; order Caudata; family Salamandridae; genus Calotriton; species Calotriton arnoldi. The sequence goes on from CAWUFW010020146.1 coordinate 151,098, forward strand.
CACTCGACAGACATTGTGTACCAGCCCGAATCCTGCTCCTGGTCACCGACAACACCTCCTGGACCTCGTGGCTGAAGAGTCAAGACGACCGTCAACCTACCTGAAGCACTCAACATCGGTGGGCATCTGCTCATCGCCTTCCTGGTCACTGGCTAGTGACCCAGACTCTGTCCCCTCTGCTTTCAGGTTCTTCAGATCTCCGATCCACTCTTGGATCCCCCCGGACACTTTCCACTTGGTCGCCAGCAGCACTTTGCAGCAGATCGCCATTCAAATCGACGACGAAACCCGACCCCGAAAGGCACCTATGCACCCGGCTTCCTGGGTGAGGTAACAAGAGTACTCCGGTGCTCCCGTGGGTAGAGACTCTAGAACAACCTAGTTCTCAAAGGGTTTGCTCCAAGTCCTTCTTTAAGTGTCCCTTTTCTTTAATTTCCAAACCGCGACTTTCTCCATAGAAGTTAACGGCGTTTCGCGGCTGTGTATTTACACTGCACGCGTCCCCGTGGGTCCCCTGTGTCACTACCTTGGGTGGTTCCTTGTGGTCCAAGCACTTCTAGAGGCTCTAGGCCTAGTGTCTAGCTCAGTCGTGGTTCTTATACCACTTTATTGGTATATGGTTTGGTACGCCCCTAGGGCCCAAACGTGTATTTGTGCTATTACTGTGTTTAAATAACTTATAACTTATGTATTTCGAACTCTAGCCTCATAAAGAGACTAGAGGGGTGTGTTTAGTAATAAATACATATATTTTGAATATATACCTGGTGTGGTGCTCTTTCATTTGATCCCTCAAGAGATTATAGACTGGTAAAACAAGCTGCTTTACATTCCTTCAAGACTTAGCCTAAAGGCTGCTCTCCATAGCTACCACTAGGATAATCAATCAATCAATCACGGCATTTATAGAGCGCGCTACTCACCCGGGAGGGTCTCAAGGCGCTGGGGGAGGGGGTAAGTTACTGCTCGAACAGCCAGGTCTTGAGCTGCTTCCTGAAGGAGAGATGGTCCTGGGTTCGCCGAAGGTGAGTGGGGAGGGAGTTCCAGGTCTTGGCTGCCAGGTAGGAGAAGGATCTTCCTCCGGCGGTGGTTCTGCGGATGCGTGGTACGGTGGCGAGGGCGTGGCTGGTTGATCGTAGCTGGCGTGTGGGCGTGTAGAAGGTCATGCGGTCGTTGAGGTACTTTGGGCCCAGGTCGTGGAGGGCCTTGTGTGCGTGGGTGAGGAGTCTGAACGTGATTCTCTTGCTGACGGGGAGCCAGTGCAGGTCTTTCAGGTGTCCGGTGATGTGGCTGTGTCGGGGATGTCCAGGATGAGTCGTGCGGAGGCGTTCTGGATGCGCTGGAGTCTTTTTGAAGTTTGGCTGTGGTTCCGGCGTAGAGGGTGTTCCCATAGTCCAGTCGGCTGGTGACGAGTGCCTGGGTGACGGTCTTCCTGGTTTCAGTGGGGATCCATCTGAAGATCTTGCGGAGCATGCGCAGGGTGTTGAAGCATGAAGATGAGACGGCGTTGACTTGTCTGGTCATCGACAGGGAGGAGTCCAGGATGAAGCCCAGGTTGCGTGCGTGGTCCGTTGGCTTGGGCGCGGTGCCCAGGGCCGGGGGCCACCAGGAGTCGTCCCAGGCGGAGGGTGATGAGCCCAGGATGAGGACTTCCGTCTTGTCTGAGTTCAGTTTAAGGCGGCTGTTCCTCATCCAGTCGGCGACGTCTCTCATCCCGTCGTGTAGGTTGGCTCTGGCGGTGGTGGGGTCGTTGGTGAGGGAGAGGATCAGGATAGCTTTCAATAAGGTTGTCTTTAACCTATCTCCAATAAGGGGTTGTTTGGACTGGTGCAAGGTGCCCACTATAATTAGTGGACAGCATATGCCAGGCCAACTTCTCACATTGGTGTGCAGCGTGTGGGATTCCAGCTTGCTATTGTTTTACCAGATAATCTCAATTGAATTGATCAACTGAAAACCACTAAAGGTACCTAAGGTACATATAAATTAAGCTTAGTATACAGTAAGTTCTACTGAACTTAGAGTTGTGTGTTAAGGGATAGCACACCCTTTCTACAACTCAATAGAGTTTAGTAGGCCACACTAGAGTAGGTAGTGCATACACCACACCTCACTAGTGATGTCTTCAAAGCCAGGACCCAGTGAGTCCTTGCCAGAAGCCCTGGGCTTCTTCCCTCCAAGTATGATACACTCCCATTCTTGGAATTGAGAGCATTATGCAATTTGAGGAAACTGAAGACAGGCCAAAGCCCCACCACCCAACATCTGAGAGAGATGTTAGAGGCTTATGATCTCAGCAGGCCCTTAGGGACTGAAGGGGTAGGAGCAGAGGGTGGGGCAGAAGATGAGGATGGGGCCAGGGGTAGCAACACTCCCAGCCCCCTCTGGAACTGACCAGGAGGGTGACAATGACCCTGACCTGGAAAACCCAATTCCTCCTGTGGATGAGGAGGAGGCTCAGAATGACCTCCACTTTGTCCCCCAGGAAGGATTGTGAGTGTGCCCAGAAGGTCTAGGTCTCCTTCTCAGGAGTCTAACCACTCTGGCACCTCAATAGGGACTCTCTGTCTCCTCTCATAGGAGGGAATCCTCTCATGAGAGGAGAAAGAGGCTGATTCAATATGAGGAAGCTCAGCTTGAACTCAGAAAACAGCAACTGGCTATAGACAGGGAGTCCCTAGATCTCTACAGAGAGAGAAAAAAGTTGGGACTAGAGTCCCATGGTGGCAGCCATGTCCCTAGAGATAGGGAAAGGTCTTATGACCATAGAAACCTGAGCAAGATTGTCCCTCCCTACCAGAGTGGGGATGACATCCACAAATGGATAACTGCTCTAGAGAGGGCCTGTAAAGTACAGAAGGTCCCTCAGGAGCAGTGGGCAGCAATCTTGTGGCTCTCCTTTGCAGACAAAGGTAGAGACAAGCTCCTCACTGTAAGAGAAGAGGATGCTGATAATTACAAGGTCTTGAAGAGTGCTCTTATTGATGGGTTTGGCCTAACAACTGAACAATACAGGTTGAAGTTCAGAGATGCCCAAAAAGCACAGACTCAAGACTGGGTAGACTATGTGGATTGTTCTGCTAAGGCTCTGGAAGGCTGGTTGATGGGCAGTAAGGTGTGTGATTTCACAGGATTGTACAATCTGATAATGAGGGAGCAGATTCTTAATAACTGTCAAAATCAGATGTTGCATCAGTACCTGGTGGACTCTGATCTGACCTCTCCCCAAGAATTGGAAAAGAAGGCAGACAAATGGGTCAGAACCAGGGTGAGGCAGAAGGTACAGAACCAAGGTGGTGACCCTAAGAAGCAAGATTCTAAGAACTCTGATAAGGGTGGGGAGAAGAGTAAAGATCAAAAGTCTTCACCAGGCCCCCAAAAATCTTCTTCAGGTGGGGATTCACAGTCTACCAAAGGGAAAGGCCAAAGAAAACCATGGTGCAAGGTCTGTAAGCAAAAGACCCACTGGACCAGTGATTGCACCAAGTCCAAAGACTCAAGTCCAGCCCCCACCAATGCCCCTAAGGCACCTGTTCCCCCTAGTACAGTTACAGTTGGTGGTGGGAGTACTACAGCCAAGGGTTTAGTAGGGTTGACCCTGGGTACTGAGATGGGCTCTGACCTAGTCAGAGAACTCACTCAGGCTGTGTTAGTCTGTGATGGAGGCATGGATGTGACCTCCTCTGTGAGTCCCAGTAATCTGGGCAAGTACAGACAACAGCCTTTAATCAATGGACGAGAGGCTTTGGCATTTAGGGACACAGGGGCAAGTGTCACCATGGTGACACAAGACCTTGTGAATCCTGGGCAAGTTATACTTGGTGAGATGTACCAAGTGACCAATGCTAGCAATGTCAGAACAGACCATACTCTGGCAGTTGTTAACTTCTCCTGGGGAGGGGTAACTGGCCTTAAGAAGGTTGTGGTAAGTGCAGACCTACCAGTCGAATGCTTGCTTGGCAATGACTTAGAAACTTCAGCTTGGGCAGAAGTGGAGCTCAGGACCCATGCAGAAATGCTGGGGATCCCTGCAGATGTGTTTGCTGTGACCAAGTCACAAGCCAAAATGTCTAGCACTGAACAGGCCTTGGATTCTGGAATAATGGACCAAGTGCCTTCCAAGAGGAGGAGTAGTAGGGTAAAGGCAGTGCCTTCCCCTTGGCTCAGAAGGAAGATCAGTCCCTTGAGGGGGATGATCTCAGTCCTGAGGAAGGAACTGTCCCAGAGGAGCTTGAACCTGACCAGGTTGAGTTCTTGGGGACAGGGGGACCTTCCAGGGCAGATCTGAGCCAGGAGCAGCAGAGCTGCCCCTCTCTTGAACCCCTCAGACAGCAAGCTGCTGCTGAGGCTGCTGGGAAAGCTAGTGGTCCCCATACTGTGTATTGGGATGATGGACTCTTGTACTCAGAGTATAGAGACCCCAAGCCTGGTGCTACCAGGAGGTTGGTTATACCTCTGAAGTTCAGGGGCTTCCTATTGACCCTAGCCCATGATATTCCCTTAGCAGGTCACCTGGGCCAGAACAAGACTTGGGACAGAATTGTCCCTCACTTTCACTGGCCCCACATGTCTGAAGACACCAAGGAGTTTTGTCGCTCCTGTGTAACCTGCCAGGCCAGTGGCAAGGCAGGTGGCACTACAAAGGCCCCCTGATACCACTACCTGTGGTGGGGGTTCCCTTTGAAAGGGTGGGGATTGACATTGTTGGTCCCATGGATCCACAAACAGCATCTGGGCACAGGTTTATCCTGGTGGTAGTGGATCATGCCACCAGGTACCCAGAGGCTATTCCCCTTAGGACCACTACAGCACCTGTGGTGGCAAGGGCCCTCCTGGGAATTTTCTCAAGAGTGGGCTTTCCTAAGGAGGTAGTATCAGACAGGGGTGCTAACTTTATGTCTGGATACTTAAAAGCAATGTGGAAGGAGTGTGGAGTGACTTACAAGTTCACCACACCCTATCACCCACAATGCAATGGTTTAGTTGAGAGATTCAACAAAACCTTGAAGGGCATGATGAAAGGGCTCCCAGAAAAGCTTAGGCGAAGATGGGACATACTCTTGCCCTGCCTTTTATTTGCATATAGGAGGTGCCTCAGAAGGGGTTGGTTACAGCCCTTTTGAACTTTTGTTTGGCCACCCTGTCAGGGGTCCACTGTGCTTGGTGAAGGAAGGATGGGAGTTACCTCTCAAGCCCCCAAAGCAAGACATAGTGGACTATGTACTTGGTCTCCACTCCCGGATGGCTGAGTATATGAAAAGGCAACTAAAAACCTTGAGGCTAGCCAGGAACTTCAAAAGGCCTGGCATGACCAAAAGGCTGTACTGACTGTTTATCAGCCAGGACAGAAGGTGTGGGTGTTGGAGCCAGTGGCCCCAGCAGCTCTCCAAGACAAATGGAGTGAACCCCACACTATTGTTGAGCAGAAGGGTGAGGTTACCTACTTAGTAGACCTAGGAACACCCAGGAGTCCCCACAGGGTTCTCCATGTCAACAGGTTAAAACCATATGTGGACAGGGCAGACATGGGCTTGCTCATGGCTACTGATGAGGGACAGGAGGAAGAGAGTGACCCACTCCCTGACCTGCTCTCACAGAACCCTGACGATGGGTCAGTAGATGGTGTAGACTTGGCAGGCAGCCTCACTACCCAGCAGCAAACTGATTGTAGACAGGTGCTCAATCAGTTTAGACACATGTTTTCACTGACACCCAGTCAGACCACCTGGTGCACTCATGAAGTGGACACTGGGGACAGTCTACCTATTAAAAATAAGATTTATAGGCAACCTGACCATGTCAGGGACTGTATCAGGACTGAAGTCCAGAAAATGTTGGATTTGGGAGTTATTGAACCCTCAGATAGCCCTTGGGCTAGTCCAGTGGTCCTTGTGCCAAAACCTCACACCAGTGGTGGAAAAAGAGAGATGAGGTTTTGTGTGGACTACAGGGGTCTCAATGCAGTCACTAGGACTGATGCCCATCCAATACCAAGGGCAGATGAGCTAATAGACACTTTGGCCTCAGCCAAGTATCTAAGCACATTTGACTTGACAGCTGGCTACTGGCAGATCAGGCTAGCTGATGCTGCAAAGCCAAAAACAGCATTCTCAACCCCTAGTGGGCATTATCAATTTGTGGTGATGCCCTTTGGTCTGAAGAATGCACCTGCCACTTTCCAGAGGTTGGTGAATACAGTCCTCACAGGTCTGGAAGCCTATAGTGCAGCATATCTAGATGAATTTGCTGTCTTTAGCTCCACCTGGGAGGATCACCTGGTCCACCTCAGGAATGTTTTACAGGCCCTGCAAAAGGCAGGCCTGACTATCAAGGCCACCAAGTGCCAGATAGGGCAGAGTCAGGTTGTGTACCTGGGCCACCTTGTGGGTGGAGGCCAGGTTCAACCTTTGCAGAGCAAGATCCAGACCATCATGGACTGGACTGCTCCAACTACCCAGACTCAGGTGAGAGCCTTTTTAGGCCTGACTGGGTACTATAGGAGATTTGTCAAGGGGTATGGATCAATAGTGACATCCCTGAATGACTTAACTTCCAAGAAAATGCCCAAACAGGTTCAGTGGACAGTTAGCTGTCAAAAGGCATTTGATGACCTGAAGCAGGCCATGTGCACTGCTCCCATTCTACAGAGTCCTGATTACTCCAAGAAGTTCATTGTTCAAACTGCTGCATCTGAATTGGGGGTAGGGGCTGTACTGTCACAATTGAATGAAGAAGGTCAGGATCAGCCAGTAGCTTTCATTAGCAGAAGGCTGACCCTTAGAGAGAACGTTGGTCAGCCATTGAGAGGGAGGCCTTTGCTGTGGTCTGGGCTCTGAAGAAGTTGAGGCCATACTTGTTTGGTACTCACTTCCTTGTTCAAACAGACCATAAGCCCCTCTTATGGCTAAAACAAATGAAGGGTGAAAACCCCAAACTGCTTAGGTGGTCCATTTCCCTACAGGGGATGGACTTCACAGTGGAACATAGACCTGGGAGTAACCATGCCAATGCAGATGGACTCTCTAGGTACTTCCACTTAGAACATGAAGACTTAACTGGGCAAGGTTAGTTTAATGTCCCTACGTTTGGGGGGTTGTGTAGAGAGTAGGATCTGCTTCACATGGGTACCCCCACTTTTGCTGATGCTTCACTGTTTTTCGACCTTAGTCTGGCTGGGGCCCTGCTAATCAGAACCCCAGCCAAGCTGCTTCCTCTCTAAAATGGTTTCCATGTGCCTTAGGCACATCACTGATTGGAATCTGGAGTGCCCTTATAAGTCCCTAGTATATGGTATACTATGTACCCAGGGCATAGGTACCTCAGAGGCCTACCAGGGGCTGCAGCATGTATTATGCCACCCCTGGAAGGCCATCCAAACTGACACCACAGGTCTGCTACTGCAGCCTGGGTAAGGTGGTGCATGCACCCCTTACTGTGATATAGGTTACCTATATCACTATATACATACACACATATAAACCTATAAGTCACTCCTATGGCAGGCCTTATCAATCCTGAAGGCAGAGTGTGTGGTTCCTATGTGAGAGGGTGCCCCTGCATGAGCAGGGCCCCTCTGCAGCGTTCGGAGACCCTTCTCTGATGCTGTTTGTAGTGCAGCCTGACCATATACTCTTAAGCGCATTATAACTGCGCGTTAAATGCTAACTTTGGAATGGCTGCACCGAAACATGTCGTGTTTGGTGTCAAACATCTTGGAATACTACCCCCCGCCAATTCTGGCGGTGGGGTAGCATTCCACCCTTCTAGAGGGAGAGACATGTTAACCCTGGCCTGGCCGGTAACTTCTTTCTAAAGCCCTGGCATCACAAAATGGATGCTGCTGCAACAGACACAAGTCTGGCCTCCTGCTGCTGGACGAAACTCCGGCAGGGGAGGCCTGGACAATAGGTTTCCTGTCCCAGGGAGGTGTGACCACCTCCCCAGACAGGATAGTGTGTATTGGGGCTGGGCGGGGAGCACTTTCGGGTGCTTTGAAGTCCTGCACTGGGGGCACACTTGGTGTCCCTGTGCATACCCCAGTTCAAACTGGATATGGGGCTTGCAGCCCCTGCTTTGGCGCGAACTGGACAAAGGGAAAGGGGTGTAGCCACCCCTCTGCCCTGTCCCACCCATAGGTGGGGCCACAGAGTAGTCCAACCCCTAAACTTAGTATAAGTATAGGAACCCAGTCCTTAGGACTTTAGATTATCCCTGGACGAAACTCTGACACAGAATCCTGGACCTTCGACGCTCTACTCAAGACTAGAGGACAGAAGAATCTCCCTTGGGGTCAAGGAGTGACTCCCCTGCTTGGCATGCACCAAAGAAGCAATTGTCTGGTCTGCATCGCATAAGCTCCCATCGGACGCCGAAGTCTTTGCATCACCAGAGGTGGATTTCCAAACTTCCCCGAGGCTGACTTGAGTCCCCAGCAAAGCTGAGGCCCGTAGCTGTCGTGGGTAACGTGGAACCGTGACCCCTGGACACCGCACACATTTGCTAGTGCATCCTTTTCTGGGTCTCCCACAAAGTCGTGCTTTGGGCTCCCAGTAGCCCTAGCCTCCAACACCAGCTGCACTGAAGATCACTGGCCTCCACTCCACGAGTGTCCTGTGAGCCAGCTCCACGTGCACCGTCTCGAGGCTCCTTTGCGGTCGCTAGCCCGTTGGCTAGTAGCCCTTCACGAAGGCCAATCCTTTTCTTCTTGGGCTCCCTGGTTGCTCCAGGCTCGCCCTCACTTACCCTTGCTGGGTGAGTTCCTCAGACCTTGCTGGTCTGCATCATCGTCAATCTTCATCTACATCGAGACTTGCCGTTGCCAAGGCTTGTTGGGTCCAATCCGGTCGCCGACACTTCAGCACTCGACAAACATTGTGTCCCAGCCCGAATCCTGCTCCTGGTCGCTGACAACGCCTCCTGGATCTCGTGGCTGAAGAGTCAAGATGACCGTCAACCTACCTGAAGCACTCGACATCGGTGGGCATCTGCTCATCGCCTTCCTGGTCACTGGCTAGTGACCCAGACTCTGTCCCCTCTGCTTTCAGGTTCTTCAGATCTCCGATCCACTCTTGGATCCACCCGGACACTTTCCACTTGGTCGCCAGCAGCACTTTGCAGCAGATCGCCATTCAAATCGACGACGAAACCTGACTCCGAAGGCACCTATGCACCCGGCTTCCCTGGGTGAGGTAACAAGAGTACTCCAGTGCTCCCGTGGGTAGAGACTCTAGAACAACCTAGTTCTCAAAGGGTTTGCTCCAAGTCCTTCTTTAAGTGTCCCTTTTCTTTAATTTCCAAACCACGACTTTCTCCATAGAAGTTAACGGCGTTTCGCAGCTGTGTATTTACACTGCACGCGTCCCCCATGGGTCCCCTGTGTCACTACCTTGGGTGGTGCCTTGTGGTCCAAGCACTTCTAGAGGCTCTAGGCCTAGTGTCTAGCTCAGTCGTGGTTCTTATACCACTGTATTGGTATATGGTTTGGTACGCCCCTAGGGCCCAAACGTGTATTTGTGCTATTACTGTGTTTAAATAACTTATAACTTATGTACTTCGAACTCTAGCCTCATAAAGAGACTAGAGGGGTGTGTTTAGTAATAAATACATATATTTTGAATATATACTTGGTGTGGTGCTCTTTCATTTGATCACTCAAGAGATTATAGACTGGTAAAACAAGCTGCTTTACATTCCTTCAAGACTTAGCCTGAAGGCTGCTCTCCATAGCTACCACTAGGATAGCTTTCAATAAGGTTGTCTTTAACCTATCTCCAATAAGGGGTTGTTTGGACTGGTGCAAGGTGCCCACTATAATTAGTGGACAGCATATGCCAGGCCAACTTCTCACAACTAGCATACCCGATGCCCTCGGATTGTGACACAGTGCAGACTGTTGTTGGCTGGCTGCCATGGCCATGTGACTTGAGACAGTAATGTATGACTTTGCACGCATTCCTGTGTCATGGCATTAAACTTCCTGAGACTGATCCTGCAGGGGAGTGACATGTGCAACATGCACCCCATTGTGGCATTGACTATCC